>BQNB010000723.1:142409-159730 GCA_026074375.1 Tanacetum coccineum | reverse complement strand
AAAAAATAAAAAACCGGTTAAAACCGGTTATTTTAAAAAACCGGATAAAACCGGGTTTAGAACCGGTAAAAAACCGGTCGCTTATTAAACCCGAAAACCGGTCTAACCGGTTCAGTTATTTTTAACCGGTTCGATTAAATAAAAACCGATTTTTTAAAAAACCGGTTTCGGTTTTTTGGACAGGTTTTTAAAAAAACCGGTTCCGGTTTGCACCTCTATACTCGCGTCATAAATATTGAAAAAGTAAAAAAAATCAAATGGGCTGTGTCAAGCTGGAAGCCCAAACTGGGAGCCCAAAATGGAAGCACAAACTGGGAGCCCAAGAAACCCAAGTGGGCCGGTACTGTAGCAAAGGACGCAAAACGTGGAACTTCTGAATGCTCAACTCACATGTTAGCATTCACTAATGATTATCCGTCACTTTGATGACAAGCTAGGCAAGTAAATGCACACTATCTTTACCATTACATTTTTAACTCGCATTAGGAGTATAATTTATACCATCTCAAACACCGTACCTTATCACACATAATGTAAAGTTAATACAATCAATATTAATACTTTGTGATGTTCTAGCTCGTTGCTAGTTTTCTAATAAAATTCGCCGTTCAAAAAAAATACAATCAATATTAATAAAAAAAACAGATTTTACCTACACTAATCTAATGAAAAAAAAATCACAAGAGTCACGATTCTATTAAAATTATAATAAAGCCATACATTCTTGAAAATGGATGTACCTTTAAGGTTTGATGAACCACTTTCAAATAAAACTAATCAAACAACCTCATCTCCACTCCAATTGTTTTTAACTTTAGGTCCTGTTGGTCCATCTTCACCCAACATTTCACTTGGTACACTCTCCACTAATCTCTCAAATGCTTTCTTTAATTTCCCTATCATCACTTTTTTAGCTTTGTTTAATTCTTTATCAACATCATAATCTATTTTAGGTCCCCATTTCCTTTCATAATTCAACCAAGGTGGTTCAACTACCACTCCATTCGTATACTCGGCCGCTATCAACACTGCCCCGACACCCGTATCCATCACTTTATCACACTTGGCCGTGTCGTCCCTAACTCCCATATCCGACCCTCCAGAGCCAAGCAAGACACACCCGGGTTTCGGGTATGATGCGTGGCCATGTAGAGAGGCGTACACCACGGGTTTATTACCCGTGTGGTACTCTAGATCAGAAGCACTTACCCATTTACCCCAACTATGTTGCGAGAAAAAGACACTATTTAACTGACCGTTAATATTATTAACTCTTAAAGTGACATGCTCCCAATCACCAACATGTTCACCTAACTTACCTAATCCAATATTTAAAAATTTAACTTTCGCCCTCGATGCACCGTTAAAAGGGTAAAAAACCCAAGTAGCTATATCAGTAAATAGTCCACCCGAAACCGGTTTAACATGGAAATAAGCACAAGCATTCTGTAAATCACCTTTCTTGACTCTATCTTTGCTTGAACCATCTTGAGGAAGGTCTAGCCAATATGCGTCATCATTCGAACCACCTTGTGGAAGGTTCGAGCCATTATTCTCGACACGGTTTGGTTTGGACTCTTCCCCTTTGTGGTAAAGCAATGCACCATTTTGAAAAAACCAATCAACCGAAGAGGGGAGATATTGTTCATCAGGATGAAAATGAATAACCGGAGCATAAGCTTGAATTAACGCCTTTACTTGGTTTAAATTCGGCATAGAGTTAGAAGGGTTACCCTTTAAATTTCCTACACTCATATTTTGAACAATAAAACCACCAATGGAATCACGAACATTCAACCCATTGAGATAAATATCATTATCACTTTTCAAACCACTTGTAACATTTGTTGTGTCCGTGAAGTCTTCACGGACACAACTGACCTTATCAAGCGGTGGCTTGTCAGACGAGCCACTAGCCACGTACCCGATGGCCTTATAGCCCTCGGGTGCAACCGGGAACCAAATGTAACCTTCACCATCTTTCTTAATATCCAAAGACTCACTACTCCACACAAGAGTATAATCAATTGGTGACTTAAGAGTTGGTTTCGAAGAGTTGTTCGAAACATCTTTTGCCACAAGAATATGCCCAAAAAGTGGAATATTATTTGGTTGTGCATAAGACCCTAAACTTGTGAAACCTTGTGGGATTGTAACCGGATCATAAAATGTAACCCCAAGATTATCGGGTCCTCCTTCATTTGTGGCCCATATTTTGGTGAAATTTGTTACTTGACTCACTTGTAATCCTCCCAGATCTATGCTTCCACTTGCAAACCCTCCACCTATAATCAAAAGTGATCACAAAAATGATCATTAGATTAAGTATAATACAGTATGATATAAGATATACCATTTCTAGCATTTTTTAGTGTCACTAGCTTTTATAATATACATGTTGTAAGAAAATACTAATGTAATAGATTATGAGATGCTATGTTAGGATGCTTTTTATGGTTTTTGTTAAGCTAGAAGAATCACTTGTGATAGTGATGATAACTTGACTGATTTTCATTATTTGACACTATATATTAAATTTACAAAAACATATATATTACATATTCAAACACCAACATGACATGGACCATATTAAGATGTGTCAATAGACAAAAAAAAAGTTGTTATCGCCATTAGATTTGGTGATGTAAGTGAGCACACATATGTACATACCTTGAGGCCATTTGGGCAAAGGAGAAGGAAGCTGAAAGGTGGTAAGATTGGTGTTCTGTGAATGAACCACCATTGTTGGTCCATTAAAGCAAAGGATGATAAAGAATAGATAGAAGAGGAGTATAGTGGCGATTGAGGAGGAAAGCATCTTTTGGAAGAAAACAAATTTGGTGAACAACAATGATGCTTTTTGTCAATCATATTTATTGGAACCAACATATACCAGATATAAAAAAAGTGTGTTGGTTTCTGTTTACTATTATTTTTTTATATTGTTATTGTTTTGAACTTTTGATGTATTACAATTATTTAAGGTTGTATTCTACTCATATGTTATCCTAGTGACTTCCTTAAAGTCAGTAGTTTCTGTTATGTTTCATTTCTTATTTCTATGTTAAACTAATATTTAAAATGTAGTAGATACTCAATTTTAATTCAAAGATTAAAAGCTTTTACTGATACAAACTATTAAGATCAACCATCCTATCTTAACTAAGCCAAAAGTTCAATATAGACTCAATGAACCAATCGTAGCCACTCATTTTTCATTAAAAATAAAAAAATCAACTTTTCACCTCTTTTTTAAAAATTAAATATCTCACACACTGTTAATCGTTACGCAAAACAAAACATATCATCGCGACGAGAATTAAATAATCTTTCTATAGAGGGGCGACACTAGTACTTTGACTGAACTTTTTTTTTATGTCTTTTTTGAAGTTCAATTTACGGTCTTTTTTTTTTATGAAATGCATATATGGATTTATGGAATATATATGATTTTATGAATATCATTATTTGATTCGTTATACGATTCATATATTTTTCGTCATACGAATATAATATAATTTTCGCAATTCGTGTGACTGAATCAATATTGAATAAAAGTTACGTCGGAATCCCAAAATCTTATACGATTTTTTGAATCATATAGATTCGTGATTCGAATCATATATGATTTTCGCAACTCGTGACTGAAACAAAATTGAAAAAAAGTTAGTTATAATCACAAATCATATATGATTTTATGAAATCATATATGATTCGTTATACGAATCATATATGATTTTGGCAATTCGTGATTGAAAAAAATATCCAAAAAAAGTTCCTCAAAAGTATATCGTGTCACCCGTCTACTGAAAGATAAAAAAAAATACTCGTCGCGGTGGTGTATTTTTTTATCGTGTGACGATTTATCGTTTGTAAGATATTTTATTTTTAAAAAAGATGTGAAAAGTGGATTTTTTATTTTTGATTAAAAAATAGATGGTTGAGATTGATTCATTGGATCTATGACAAATAATGAGTCTATGTTGATCTTAACTCATGAACAAAAACTTCAACTTAAAGCGATAATCAAAATGGATTTATGTCTAATTCTACAAACTAATTATAAAGCTTATGAATGAAACATATAAATATCAGACTTTTTATATTATATTGTAAATATTTTCAAGTAAAATACAAGTACAAGACCATAATTTACGGGTTGTATCGTCGAGTAGTTAGACTACGTTTATCAACGATTTCCTCTAACCGGTTGAAGTACTAAAAGGACAAAAAAAATATTTTAATAAAAGGAGATAAATGAAAACAATATTTGTTCAAGACCTGTTCACATTATGATTTCTAGATCATGATTCAAAACTCTATTATATAGCCAAGGAAAAAGATACTCTCATGTTCATTTGAACATGAGAGGTAATGTTGTGCTTTAATTGATTATACATTTGATTAAAATAATCAAATATACAATCATTTAAAGCACAACATTACATCTCATGTTCAAATGAACATGAGAGAATCCTTATCCTATAGCCAATCAAACATTTTCATTTATTATAATTAATATTTTATATATTTCTCTCACACACTTTTTATTTTATGTATTTCTCTCTCTCACACTTTTTTATTAAATATAACAAAATTAATATTATATTTTAGGTTGAATTGGGTTGATAAATGGTAAAAAAGTTAAAATTAGTTGTATTTATTAGTTGTATAGGTGCAGGAGTAAGAAAATACTATTTTAATGAAAGATTGGGTTGTGAGGGGTTGTGAATAAACATAGCCTTAGTAATTGTGGGTAGGGGTGTGCATGGTTCGGTTTGGGTCGGTTTTTGGCTAAAACCGAAACCGAACCGAAATATTCGGTTTTTATAAAACCAAAAACCGAAACCGCTCGGTTTTTGGCGGTTCGGTTTTTTCGGTTTCTTGGTTTTTACGGTTCTGCTTTTTCGGTTTTAAACCGTTTAAATTTTGTTTTTGCTAATTTATATTAATAAACTTGTTTTACGTAGAAAATTGGTTATTTTTTTTAATTTTTTTTGTTATATTTTTTTTTTGTCAATAGAGCCTAATATGTTTACACAACAATTTTTACAATTATTACACATATAAATGAAAGACACACTCATGCATGTGAAAAATAACATAGTATGTTCATAATCATTGTAACGACATATTGTCAAGTAAACACACGTACACGACAAAACATATATATAAACATTAAGATAATATATATTATAATAATTTCATCCATAAAATAAATATAAATTTAAAATTTTTAGTTATCATTTATTTATTTATTTATATTATATTAATTATATATTATTATAAAACTGGTTTGGTTCGGTTCGGTTCGGTTTTTACGGTTCGGTTTTTGACCAAAAGCCGAAACCGAACCAAAAAATTTCAGTTTTTGAAAAATTAAAAACCGAACCGTCGGTTTCTAGTTTCGGTCGATTTTTTCGGTTTCTTATGCTCACCCCTATTCTTTCTGAGTAATGACGATCATTAACAATTAATAGTTACTGAATGTAAATGGGACGAAGAGTAGTATGTTTGTCGTAATAAATCTTGTGTAACAAACAGCTTATCAAGAAGTCTAGAACATGAGTAGTAAATTTGTTGTGGTAAATGTGGGAAGTTGTTAAAAATGTGGTTAGTGCCAAGTCACTATCAATTCAATCTCTTTTTCTTTTCTTTCTTTTCAATGTTGTTGGGCCTCGCTTAATAAAGTAACAGAAATTCCTACTTTATTTTTCTAAAGTTTTACTGTGCCATGTACGTTAACCCCTTTTTCTTCAAAAAAAAAAAAAATACTAGCTTGATAGCTTCATATCCAATATTGGATGATAACATGCAATCTTAATATGTGTATACAAGTTGCTTATGCAGTTATGCATAAAGAATAAAGAATAAACTGCTAGACAGTAACTTGTCATAAGTGAATAATTCATTTTTCACTCTGCCAAGTAAAGCTCATCCTTAGGCATCTAGTGAAGCCTTTTGTGAGGTTCAAGTCATATGTGATGACATGTATTAATATAATGCTAAAGAGAGGTAAAATAAAAGTCTGATTCTATATTTCGACAACTATATTACCGATGAGATGTTTATTAAGTTAGGATACAATGAGACTATGGTCAGGGACGGAACCATGAAATTTTGCGGCGTAATATTAATTTTGTGAAAATACCTCGATTTTTCTTAAATGCATCTCGTCCAAAAAATTGTGTTTCGTGTTGTATATTTTATTCATAATGTACCTAGTCAAATTAGTCATTATTCCGTCCATGACTATGTTCGATATGTTCTATATCGTTCACACTAAAAATACTTATGGAAAGGTTAGCAATGGTTATTTTATAGCAACAATCCATGAAGAGTTATAAGCTTGTAACATATATACAAATTCATTTACAGATCTGTTTCTAATATGAATGGTTGTCAGTACGCTTGTTGTAAAAAAAACCGTAAGTTGCTGAAGTGTATAGATAAGAGATTAGTAACTCAAATTCATATGATGTGCTTAATTCGATTGAAAATGATGATGAATTGGGTACGAATGGAGGGATTCAAGTTCGGCTGGGAAGGGGGTCGCATCTAATAGTATTAGTACTACCTCTATAGCAGAAAGGGTTGATAAACTTGAAAGACAATTGATTGAAGGGAAACTTCTTCTTGTGGATGATAACGGAAAGCCGTTACCGAATGTTGTTTTTACGGTAAACGCGGATAGTGATAGTGAAGTGGAAGAGGTGTTCGATAAACACGCAACTTTTATGGCATCAAAAGGGTTAAAACGTGGTAGTTACAGTGGTTATGTTACCAATAGCTTGCGGGAACAATGGAAGTAAATGAAACGAGATGATGACTACGACCGTTATGGTGATGATCTGTATTATAGACATAGTCATGATATGTCTGAACCTTCAGGCTATTTGTGATGAGTTTGATATCACGGTCCGTTGTTGGAAGAAGAAATAGATTCATTTTGATGTTTGTTGAGTCAATCGTAATCTAGTTATATGTAGTATCCTCCTTTGAAGTAGTTGTGCTTGTTATGTTAGTTTCCGCCTATGTAACGGGTTGAGATGTTTGGATTCACCCACATCCATTATACTTAAACGGTTTTTGGAGTAATATATTTACCGGAGAGACCCTTTAAAAAAACATATATACAAATCAAATCTGAAGTTTTTTTCTTTCATAGGAATTTGCATTCGAATTATATTATTTAAGCCAGGATATTTTATTATCTTATTTTTTTTTTATTTATTATTTATTTTTTATATTTTTATTTTTATTTATTTTATATTATAATATTTTATTTTTTTTTTTATTATTTATTTTTTATTTTTTTAATTTATTATTTTTTATATTTTTTTTATTTTATTTTTATTTTTTATTTATTTTTTTTTATTATATTTATTTTATATTTTATATAATTTATTTATTTTATTTTTTTATTATTTAATTATTTTTATTTTTATTTTTATTTATTATTCTTTATTTATTTTATTTTTATTTTTTTATATTTTTTATAATTTTATATTTATTTTTTTATTTTATTTTTTTTAATTATTTTAAAATTATATATTATTTATTATATTTTATTTATTTTTATTATTTATATATAAATATTATTATTTTTTTAATTTTATTTTTTTTTTATTTTTTTTTATTTTATTTATTTATTATTATTTTTTTTTTTTATCTTTTTTTATTATTTTTTTATTATTATTTATATTATTTTATTTTATTATTTTATATTTTTATATTTATATTTTTTATTTTATTATTTTTTTTTTTTTTGTTATAATATTTATTATATATCTATTTTAATTTTTTATATATTTATTAGTTTTATTTATTTTATTTTTTTTTTTATTTTTTTTTTATTATTTTTTATAATTTAATATTATTTATTAATAATTATTACAAAAATTCATATCCTGAAGTATTTTTTCACTTTATAGAATTTGCATTCGGACTTGTATATTATTTAAGTTTCTAGGAAACATTACATATTTTTGTTACAGTAAATGGAAAAATAGATTATAACTTTATGTGATAACAGTGACAACTACCTTAATGTTCAGTTATTAATATCGATTTGGCGAACGACCAAGTGGGATGCATTTCATTAGGAAACAATGTCGTTCACAAATAGTGTGGATTGGTTTGAAGGAAAACATAGCATATAAACAATTGTGCTTCATGCGGCTAGTTGATGCACTTGACATTTTATGTAATGTTCTTACTAAAATTGCTAATGAAGTGCTTAGCAGCATTAATACGATATGTTCCTTGGGTTAAAATTCTGGGATGGCGAGAGAAAATCCGAAAACAACCACAAGCAATCACGTCGTGTACATTATAACTAAAAAATGCTCAACTTTCTTGAATAACGTGAACAATGGTCACTCTCCTATTTACAAATGGACTAGATACTTGAATAAACAGGTTTGTTGTTATATACTAATTCGAGATGGTAAGTGTCTTAAGAACTAGATGAAGAAGCGGAAGGATAAGACCTTTTGAGCGGTTATTAATATCGATTTGGCGAACGACCAAGTGGGATGCATTTCATTAGGAAACAATGTCGTTCACAAATAGTGTGGATTGGTTTGAAGGAAAACATAGCATATAAACAATTGTGCTTCATGGGGCTAGTCTCACTTGACATTTCATGTAATGTTCTTGCTAAAATTGCTAATGAAGTGCTTTGCAACATTAATACGACATGTTCCTTGGGTTAAAATTTTGGGATGGCGAGAGAAAATCCGAAAACAGCCACAAGCAGTCACGTCTCGTACATTATAACTAAAAAATACTCAACTTTCTTGAATAACCTGAACAATGGTCACCCTCCTATTTACAAATGGACTAGATGCTTGAATAAACAGGTTCGTCAAATGGACTAAATGCTAGTAATTTTACTTCTAATGTATTTAGATTACTAATTTGACTCTAGAAAACTGAAAAAACTAATCTAATCACAAGAGTAAACTAAGGGCAAATTCTGAAAATCAAGCAGGCATTTTTTTGTTGGTTTGGTTTATATATATATATTCTAGAACAAGTTTATCAATCTGTGGCTACATCAATTAAAATGAACCTAACATGCTAACACTATATAAAAAGTCGATAGCCTCTTTTTATTTAGTCTAAAGGTGATGGATAATACGTAAAAGGTGTCTTTGATTTTGGTTTGATAGGAACGTTGGGCCCTTCTTGCGTCCAATAATCAATTATGCGCCTCGATTAATATTCATGAACTTGCTAGAAATCGAGCATGTTTAGTTTAAGGGAGTGTTTTGTTCGAGGGCATGTGACTTTCATTCTCAATACCATTTTTTGGTTAATGTGTTTTCCCATTGAGAATGGGTATCAAACTCACAAGCACTTTCTAAACCCGTCAAAGAAGATGGGTTTACACGTCCATTCCCATACCAATACCCATAGTTATTCCCTTCAAGAAACCAAACAACCCTTAAGTATTGTATCTAAATCTTAAGCATGCTATCTTCTCTTGTTATCGATCATCTTGGTCGTTTGAAATATTTTGCGACTCACAATTAATTAAGGAAAAATACATACTATAAACTTTCTTAATCAAACCCAGAAATGCAAGAATCAAACTTATTTTATTAAAGCTGAACACAACCAACCACCCCTTTGCTCAGCAATTACAATCAGTGTTTTACAATTTACAAAAGAAATAAGAATCAACTAACAAACTAACAAACCCTAATTGAGAGAGAATACAACTAACAGAGATAAAATATATCGACTGAATGAATAAAAAAGGAGAGATGAATGTCTTATATAGCCTTCTCCAATAGACTTTAGCTCCTTGCTATCTTGGACCCTTTAACTTTGAATTTTGAGACACTTTCACCCCTTGAGACACTTGTACAAAGACTTTCAAAACCTGAAAACATACTTAAAACAAAAATAGGGAAATACAAAACACCCCCTCAACCAGATTTAGTTTAACTTATGAAGAGGTATCTCAATACACCCCCTTAAACTAAACCTGGAACCAGTTAACCAATTTCAACTCATCACAAAACTTCATATATTCAGCAGAACATACACCTTTTGCTAAAACATCAACCACATTATCCTGAGACTAAACTTTACAAGTTCTAAATACTCCTTCATTAATCTTTTCCTTTAAAAAGTAAAGACCAACTTCAAAATGTTTAGTCCTTTCATGGAATATAAGATTTGCAGCAATTTGCATAGCTGCACTACTATCACAAAACATTTGTATAAGAATAGTATATTCCACTTTCAAATCAGTTAATATCTTAAGTATCCAAATAATTTCACAGGCAACATTGGACATTGCTCTATACTCAGCTTCTGCTGAGGATTTTGCTAATACTGACTGTTTTTTTCTTTTCCAAGACATAAGGCAGCTGCCAAGGAAGACTGCAAAGCCAACCACAAACCTCCTGGTAACATTACACTTGGCCCAATCTGAGTCTACAAATGCAGTTAACTCAAAACCATCATTGGCTTTAAGAACACCCCCGTTCCTAGAGCACCCTTAAGATACCTCAGTACCCTAAAAGCCAATTTCAGATCAGATTTCAAAAGACCATGCATAGCTTGACTTAACTTATGCAAAGCATAAAAAATGGCAGGCCTGGTTATAGTCAAATAGATCAGTTTACCAACTATCTTTTGAAAATTACCAAAACAAACCAAAAGATAATCATCCTTCTTAATAATTTTCTTATTTGGTTTATTTTGGTTAATTTCAATAGGAGTAGAAGTTGGTTTACAACCCAACATACTAAACTCATCCAATAACTCCACACAATACTTTCTTTGTGTAAGACATAAATCATTTCCACTCTTAATGACTTTAATACCCAAGAAGTATTTTAATTCACCCAAATCCTTGATCATAAACTCATTACTAAACAATTTTAAAAAAAATTTCAATCCTAGTAATGCTATTTCTAGTAATGATTATGTCATCCACATAAACCAACAACACAACAATTATATCTTGTTCAGACTTAACAAACAGTTAATGATCATTTCTGCTTTGACTGAACCTAATATCACACAAAACAATAGAGAGTTTTTCATTCCACTTCTCAGGGGTCTGTTTCAACCCATACAATGACTTCTTAAGTTTGTAGACCCTTTGATCTCCATGAACAAATAATCCCTTAGGTAAAGACATATACACATCCTCATGAATGCAAGGCCAGCTATTTTGAACAACAAGACTCAAAACACACCTAACAGTAACCATTTTCACAACAGGTGAAAAAGTCTCTTCATAATTCAATCCTTCCTTTTGACTATAGCCTTTGACTACTAGTCTTGCCTTATACCTTTCTATATCATCACTAGATCTGTACTTAATTTTAAAAATCCATTTGCTGCCAACAGCCTTTCTTCCTTTAGGAAGATTGGTAATTTCTCAAGTTCCATTTATATTTAAAGCCTCCATTTCATTATTCATTGCTTCAACCTACTTATTGTCAGTTGAAGCTTTTTATAAGTTTTAGGTTCAACAGTCTTATTATTTAGCATAATTGACATATCTATTCAACCCATAATTAACTTTCCCTTGAATCTCATAATCCTTAAGTTTACTAGGTAAACTAGTTTTCCTACTAGACCTTCTAGCAGATTCATCTACCACTACTCTTTCTAGATCACCCTCATAAGAACCAAATAACAAGTCAAATTTACCAAATTCTTCACCCTCAGAATCATAATTCTCATCATCAGAAGTTGCATCTACCTGAACCGAGATGTCATCAGCTATTATGCTGCCTAAGTGAGTCACTGTTTTGTATGTTATCCATATTATTATATTCAAGAACAGTTTTACCACTGGTAGAGGCTGGATGACTTGCAAAGTCCTTTGCAACCGCATGACCAGACTTAGGTTTTGCATTTAGGTCTGTAGAACCCTCTACAGATGCAGGTTTCTCAACAGACTCTGCATTAACCTCAGACCTAGAATTAGAGCCTTCATCGTAAGGCTCATTAGACATTTGATTATCAAAAAGTTTAAATTGTTTACATCATTAGACTCCATAACAAAATCTTTAGCTAAAATTTGATTCTTAAAAGGATAAACAGTTTCATAAAACTTAACATCTCTGCTGAATAAAACTTGTTTGGACTCCAAACTATAAAGTTTATAGCCCTTTTTATCCATAGAATAACCAATGAAAACATATTTTTCAAATCTTTCAGCAAATTTGTCAGTATTATTGAAAATAGTAGCAAAACACAAACAACCAAATGTCTTAAAGTGAGAGTAATTAGGTCCAGTTTTATAAACAAGTTCATAAGGACTTTTTCCAGAAAGAACATCATATGGTAACCTATTAATTAGAAACACAGCAGTCAGCACACATTCAGTCCACATGCTCATAGGAATTCCCCCTGGAACATGAGAGCCCTAGCAACATTAAGTAAATGTCTATGCTTCCTCTCAGCAATACCATTTTGCTGAGGGGTATAGGCACAAAATGTTTGATGTAAAATACCAGTTAATTGACAAAACTATTGAATTGTTTTATTTCCAAATCCTGTTTCATTATCACTTCTAAACACTTTAACAATTTTTCACATTGATTTATAATCACGTTGTAAAATGTAAGAACGTTAGAAAAAACTTCATCTTTGCCTTTTAACATAGACACCCAAACAGCCCTGTTAAAGTCATCAACTATGGTAGAAAATATCTAAATTATTTTCTACTTCTGACCCTATAAGGTCCCCACACATCCAAATGGACTAATTGACCCAAATCATCAGTCTTATGACTACTTAAAGAAAACGATTCCCTAGTTTGCTTTGCTTTGTGACACACATCACAAGGAGCAATGTTAAGATCATCAATATCAATTTTATCCTTTAAAACGTTTTAAGACCTGATCAACAAGATGACCTAACTTATTATGCCACAGGCATTTAGACACAATACAAGTCTTAACATTACTATTGATATGTTTCTTACCTTGATCTAAGAAGTACAACCCACCAATCATACTACCAGTCCCCACTAGGAACTTTTGAGTTGAGTCCTGAATAAGACAATCAGTTTCATTAACAATAACACTCAACTTATTAGCACTAGCAAGCTTATGCACATACAACAAGCTAACTTCATATCCAAGGATAACCAACACATCAAGTATGACTAAAGTTTCAGTAAGTTTAAAACTTCCAATTTAATTAACTTTTGCAACAGTCTCATTAGGGTGTGAAACAGTTATATCAAGATAAGAAACATCAATGACATTAAATAAAAACATTGCAGAATAGGTCATGTGTTGACTGACCCTAAAATCAATAATATAACCAACATAAGCATTATAGTTGCTTATATCATTATACATATTAAAGAATCTACAAGAAGCAAAACAGAAAACCATATTGGAACCAATAGGTATACCTGTAACATTACAAATGTCACAAGCAGTACCAGATCCAGAACTTCTTAACAGACCCATCAACTTTTGATATTCATCACTAGTCAAAACATAAGTATTACCAGAACTAGAACCACAAGCAGTCACATTATTAATAGTAGCTTTAGAGTTATTTCCCTTAGGATTCTATTTGAATCCTGGAGGATAATACACTAACTCAAAACACCTATCAATACTATGACCAATCATATTATAGTGCTTACAAACCAAGTTATGGTTAGGTCCTCTATTAAACCTCCTATTCTGATTGTTTTGATTATTAGATTTATTAACAGAACAATCATTATTACTTTTAGACACAAAGGCAGTAGAACTAGACTTACCAATAGAATGCACATTATTAGCTCCGTGAGAATCATCTCTGGACAAAGTAGCAAAATGAGACTTAACATCAGGTAATGGCTCAGTAATCAAAATACTACTCCTGACATTTCCAAACACATCATCTGGTCCCATTAGGAACTGCATTAACCTAATTAACTGATCATGTTTCTTTAGCTTTTATGCAGTGTCATAAGAAAACTTAGGCAGATCCACTAAAGAGTCATATTGTATCCATTGAGAATTGAACTTATGATTCCAGGCCATCTGTTTTTCTATAAGTTTCTTCCAATTCATCCCAAACAGTTTTAGCACTAGTAGAATAAATATAAGTTTCCTTGCAATTCTGCCCAAACAGTTTTTTGCAACTAGTAGAATAAATTTGTCCTGAATGTTTAATTCTCGAGATGACTCATTCATGATTCCAGCGTTATCACCACTGATTTACAATAGTCCATGTTCATGTCTTTGAATACATTCATAATGTTGGTCTTACATATTCTACCCTGTTTATATAACACATAGTTGTATTTTTAGTGTTGTAATAGCCAAATTTTATTGCTAACTGACATACTTTGTATTTTTTGGTTCACTTCTAGTTTAAAAGAAATTTTAGAGTATTGTTTTCAAGGAGAAGCTGTTGTTACCGTTGATTATCTCACAGAAGAGGTTTTCACCCCCAACAGTTCGAGACTTGCCGCAGTGAGAATTCCAGTTATGTCCATATTATATATATCTGTGCTTTTCTTAAGGAAGAATAGTAGTTCCAGAAGTTGTACCATTAGAATTTTGTGCGGGGTATGTAAAAAAATTGGTCATAATTACACTTTGCTTTTGATTCCTCGCAAAGTAGATTGTCCTTATTTTGTGTTTGATTTACCTGTTTTAGGATCATTATCTTTAATCTCTACCATTTTTCCAACTAGTTGATTTGACTAGATCGATAAATATTATGACTTACAAGTACGTGATTAAGGAATGGCGAAAATGAAAATTTCTGTTGACAATTTTATACTTCAAACTTCATTTTCACCAGCAGGAAACTAATTATTTCCTTATCACAATTGGACCACTCAAATAGAACCTGGATTCAGTTCCAACAGGATTCCTTGCCTTTCAAAAAGGTAGGTCAAGCGGAAACTGTACTAAGGATTATAATCTTTTGATAAAACCTATAAAAAGACCTATTCTCTAACTAATCATCCTATCCTCAACACTAAAATAAACTTTAACCTCCACAATCCATAAGTTCAAATCCATAAACTAATCCCATTCCATTGATTCTAAGCAACTAAAAACAAAAAAAATTACATGAAAGGCAGTGAAAGGTGTTACAGAGATTGTGTCTAGCAACATTCTAATCACCAATGATAAAGAAGATCTTATATAAACACACTCCAAGAATCACACATTGTACATTCTGAAAACACTGAAAACAGACAAGAACTAGTTAAGTAAACATGTATTGACCATAGAAAACAAGATTCAAGAAAACCATAATTTTAACGAAATTTGGTTTACCAAACCAGGATCAGTAATTCAATTGAACCTTAATATCCTCGAATATTACAAACTCAAAACAACCTAAAATTATGGTTTGATACAATAAACCCTTATTGAAAAAAACCAAAAAATGGGAAAAAAACACTCCAACAGGACCAGAATCTTTCACAGAAAGCTATCCAATTAACCACACCAAGACGTACTACTATAACTCTTCTTAATTGACAAAAAATCCAAAAATTTCAAAACCCTTAATTTTTGGAATATGTAATTTATGCACCTAAAATACCAGATCCAATCTAGATCTATACGATTCAACACTGTTGTATAATCAAGAACCTTGTTAAACACAAAGCCCCAATTTTAAGGGAATCCCTAATTTTTATATCCCTGATTTGAACAAGATCAAAAGAAACTATGCGCAACCATTGGCTCTAATACCATATTAAATTTGCTTAATTTAAACATCCAAAAATATACCAATCACCATATAATTAATAATTTAAAGTTGAACACCAACAAACCCCATTTTGCTCTGCATTTAGCAATCAGGTTTTACATTTACAAAGAATGATAAGAATCTAAATATACAATCTGATGGCGGTTGTCGTTTAGACTTCAACAAGAAGTTTTATCAATCCATAGGCAGTGCAATATTCGCGTTGTAGTGTAGTTTAGGCAAGGAATCCTGGTTGTTTTCGTTCTATAAGGGAATAGGTTGGGAAGGCTTCGTAAGATTAATCTGAGTCTTCGGGGTTTTAAGAGAGATTCTTTTTGTATTTTTTATTTTTATAGAAAGCATAAGGTAAATATTATGGTTTTATGAGGTTTAGGTTTGATTATCTAATCTAAAATTAATAAAATTATCTAAACTACATTGGTGATATTCTTATAAAGATTAAGAACGTAATTACTTAATCATGCAACTACTCTTAGATTGCTTCTCAGAATCCTGATTGCTTTTGTCACATTGTGTTGATCTGAGTAAGTTCTTTCATAAGTCATGAACGAATTACACGAACCCGCCGTCTATTTAAGATTCGTTAGTTAACGCACAAGTAAGGTAGTTATGAAGGACTATTACAAGGCCTAAGTGTATATAAATGCAATTGATATATCTTAAGGAGGTTCAACCATTATTAGGGGTAAGGTGGTATGACAGTCTGTACTGATGGTATCCTTTCTACACACTTCACGTTTCTACTAGACGGTCTATGCCAATTATAATATCTTTGGATAGTTTTCTAAAGCCCAACGCGAACATGCTTTACAAAACAGCAACATTAAAAGTATCTACAATCTAGTTTCATGCAATTCATAAGTAAATACTGATAGGATTAGCTTTGGCATAGCAAAATAAAGGAGATGAAACAAGATCAATCACTTAATACATACATATTAAGTGATAAAGAATAAATGAACTTCACTTGATTAAACCATGCAGTTAAAGCTGTTACAAGAGGGTTTTAACACCCTAAAAACAAGCTTAAAGGCTGCCAAAGTCGTCTTCTAAAACTAGGGTTTGTCTCCTAAAAGTTACACACTAAAAAACCTAAAATCAGTTTTGTGTATATAGGAAAAGCGTTATGACGGCTTCGTGTTGTAATCGTGACGCCGTCGCCAAGTATAATCTTCTAGAACCGCTTTAAGTCGGCTACATCCTGACGCCGTTGCCAAATCTATGACGTTGTCATCTTGAAAATCCTGACTCCGTCGCTTAAAGTCTTCGACGCCGTCTCCAAGCTCTGTATGCACAATTCTTTAAGATAAATAGTGTAGAGTCATAGTCTTATCCGTTTCTTCTCCAAATGAGCCCAAGTCACGTGTATTTCCTCCAAATGTCATCCAAGTGCTAAAAACATGAAAACAAACGAGTAAGCACACAATCTTGGCATATTTGCATGATTTAGGGGGTTAAATGACCTTGAATTAGAGTATAAAATAACACCTCATTGTTACACTTATCAATCACACACACAAGCTCATGAATTACTTGCAATCTAAAGTGAGATGTTTTTTGAGAGAGAAAGTAAAAAAGAAAAATGGCTACACATTAAA
>BQNB010000723.1:123176-138014 GCA_026074375.1 Tanacetum coccineum | reverse complement strand
TCTTTAGCATAATTCAAAACCTAAAACTCTAATTCCACGTTCTCATTCTTTAGTTTCTGAGACAAAGGATCAAGGGTATCTGATACACATGGAGTATCCTTACATTTACCCTTGAGATCTCCTAACTGAGCTTGCAACCGTTCGATCTTTTGTTGCATGTCATTATAAGCTTTATCGTATGAAATTTTGTCGTATTTACATTCTTCGCATTTTTTGTACCAATCATTCCAAAGTTTAGCATATTCATTCTCCTTTTTAATGATACAATTTTCAAATCGTTCTTTCGTACGTTCAAGCTCAGTCTGGAGATCGGATGTTTCAACAACAGTAGGATTTTGCACAATAGACATAATATCTTGACTGACAACTGCTCTCAAGAGACGCTCGATTTCAAATTCCAAAGCCTTGTGCTTAGCAAGAGATTCATCAGCTTCGTTTGCAAGAGATTTGAAGTCTCGAACAAATTTAGCTGCTTCTTTCAAAAATTGTATTTCGAAATTTTGCACTCTAGCATCAACTTGGTTAACGATAGGGAAAATTTCATCTTTTACAATTTTGTGAATCTCTTGGTGAACAGAAGACGACCAATTGTGTATATCTAAAGTCATTTTTTGTTTAACAACACGTTGAAGAGTCACAATGGTGCTTTTTACCTCATTTAGAAATTTTCGTGCAACACTTGGTGTAGTATCATCCGAAAATTCTTCATTTGGTATTGAAATTGATTTAGAAACATTGGCCGTTTTGGAAGTATTTGAAAAATACAACTCTTCACGTGACTTGGCCGTTTGAGAAACAAAAACCCCCGAAAGATGATTAATCTTTGTATAATTTGCCGGTTTTATTTCTTTGTTCAATTGTTTCATTTTTAAGCGACTCTCTTGAGCAAGTTGCAGTGTCTTCTCGCGGAATCATACACAAACAGTAGGATCATACTTTCAATAGAACTTTGCCAATTATACCAACTCTGTTGTTTCTGCTGAGCTTAAAATGCTTGAGATAAAAAGGATTTTGATAACCCAAAAGCCATTTTCGTTCAGTGGTGGTAAAAAACAGTCTGGCTTAGTGAAAGCATGAGCATCGTTTGAATTGATATGACCCGTTGAACCCAAAAAAAAATTATCTAATTCCTTTACTTATGCTCAATTAATTTGTTTTATCAAGAAGCTTGTCCTTACGTAGTTTGAAAATCAAAACTTCACCTTTTCTATTCTCTATGAAGAAAAGAAACGGTTGACTTTTCCTTTGAAAGCTAGTTATTTAAAATTGAAATTTCCTCATTCGAAGCCGTTATTTGTTTACCTAAACTTAAGTGAAGTGCATTTATCTTTTTAGTAAGACATTGCTCTTGATAAATAGACTTTTGATAACACCTTTCAAGTTTGTCATATTTTTCTTGACTAATTTCAAAACACTTTTCTTGATTTTTATATCTAGCAAAGCTCATGGTCAATTCAACATTTGTTCTGTCATTTTGGTGATGACCGAGTTGACTTCTTAACTTCAGCAACTAAATGTGAATCATATTTCATGGTAACTCATGTATTTCCTCAACAAGTTGCAGAATGTGTTCTTTCTGTTTTCCCCCACCTTTTTCCACACTAGAAACCGCAGAAATAACATTACTATTATTCTGTTGTACTTGGTGCGGTTCAGGAATGGGCTCGAGTAGCTCAATATATTGCTCATCTTGAGTAAACATATTGAATATATCATTATCATAACAACTTTCAAAGAGATGTACCTCAGCTGATCCGTCTGAGTCATAGACGGGAGCTTTGTCAGACTGAGTACCAGATGTCGATGCTTGCTGCAAATTATTCTCTAAAGTGCAGTTCGCATTTGCTCTCTCAGTTTCCTCACAAGCACCTGCAGCAGCCATGAAATCAAATTCCTTAGAAGTGAGTTGAATCCCTGCTTCTTCTTTTTGAGCAATCTGCATCTGTTTATGAATATAAACATCATCCTGTTTCCTTGGCTTTACTGTGCAGTTGCTGGCATAATGATCCAGTCCTTGACAGTTGTAACACCTTATCTGATTTCCATTGATACCATTACCATTAGTCTCAGCCTGTGCTGTTACAACATTTCTAATCCGATACTGATTTGCAATCCCTGGATCAACACTAAGCCCGTTATAATTTCCAACATTCTGTACACCCGGATTCTGAACCGCATTCTGAACAACCTGACATTCTACATTGCATTCGGTCTAAACTGGTTCCCAACATTATCTTCAACCATTAGCATATGTTTGTCTTGATCCATATTCATACCTGGTTGGGCAATCTGCATGTTGCAAGGGTTTAATGAACTTCTTTGGTTGTTGTTTGTTGGAGTGGTATCGTTTAGATTAAATGCCCTAGCCATGAGTACAAGTGCCATGTCTATTGTAGTTGCGGGATCTGAGATATCTTTAGGATTTTGCATTGGTTGGATGCATGTATTCATAAGTTGAAGTGAGAGGTTGTGGACAAAGTTTTTTTGGTTATGGAGTTGTAAGTAGGTAATGATGATGATTGATCTAGGTAAAAAAATGGTCTATGAGTTTTGCCATTAATGCCAAAAGATCATGTTTGTTTGCAAGTCGTTGTGCTCTAATAGCATTGATGTCTTGTTGAGTTGACATTGCAAAAGTGATGTGAAATGATAAGTTAGGATTGTTTTAGTGATTAGTGTTTATGATTTGCTTATGATTAAAGTTAAAATTATTAAGTCCTTGGAAATTCACGGGATTTTTCAAATCTATGACTTAAACCGGAAAAAATAAACTTTTACGGGATTTTACAAAGTCAAGAAGAAACCGTGAAAGGATGATTGTTTATTGTTAGGGTTTGTTGTTGTAAAGTTAATTGTCTTTTAAGTCTAAGTTTGAATTTGTAAGTCCTTGATTGTTAATGGTCCAAGTTTGTGTGTTACGGAGGTTTGAAAAAGTATTAAGTTTGTCCAATACATTTACCAAACCACTGCCAAGAATGTGGCAAACCTCTGCCAAGAATGTGGCAAACCTCTACCAAGAATGATGAACAAACCGCTGGAAAATGTGGCAAACCTCTGCCAAGAATGATGACCAAACCGCTGTATCAAACCTCTACGAAAAATCTGTCAGACCTCTACCACAGCCAAACCGCTACTACTGCCAAACCTCTAGGACAACCAAACCTCTACCACTGCCAAACCTCTACGATAGCTAAACCTCTACCACTGCCAAACATCTACGATAGCCAAACCTTTACGACTGCCAAACCTCTACCATTTTGGGACCACTTGACTAAACCGCTACATGTACTTAATTTTGTATTCTAGCTAACTTTGCATTACCAAACAAAAACAAGTACAAATCTAGTTTTAACCTTACTTCAAACCTAATGCAAACCTTTACCAAGAACATAAGCTTGAAAGATAAGCTAATAAACAAAAAGATTAGCCACGAATAAGAAGTAATAAGCTACAAAATAAGCTAGAAAAAGCTAGGAACCAAAAGCCAAACTAAAGAACATAAAACAAACAAAAAAATGTAGCTAGACCAAGGAATCCAAGAATCAAATAAGCTATAACCGTGAGCTTTTAGAACCTAAAAACACACGAAATAAGCTTAGAATAAAAGTAAGTGTAAAGCTCGAATCTTGAGACCAAATAAGCTAGAACAAACAAGCAAACCGTGAGCTTATGTATGAGAAATAAGCTACGGTTATGGCTTATAAGCTGAATGCTTATAAGCCCTAAATAAGCTCGAAAATAAGCTTAAATAAGCAAACCCGAATCACCAATCTAACCTAGGCCTTGACACCAGACAGTGACACTTATCAATCACACACACAAGCATACGAATTACTTGCAATCTAGAAAGAGGTGTTTTTTAGAGGGAAAGTAAAAAGGAAAATGGCTACACATTAAATGAAAGTAAAAATGACCAACACCCTCTCCACATAAGGAGAGGGCTTTATATCGTAGAGTACATGGGCCAGCCTTAGGTTTAAGTGGGCTTCCAAGGCTGGGCTTGATATCTAATGGGCTTTAAAGCCCGTAACTAGGCCCAATTAGCTTATAAAATTACTGGGAACATTAACTAGACTAATATAAGGTTTGGGAATATTAATGATCATCACTTTACATAAAACTAGGTCTAACACTCATCAAATACCCCTACACTTGGGATTTGCTTGTTCTCAAGCAAATGGGCTTTTCTACCTAAACAATAGCAATATTGGGGGCATTTAACCTACTCTTTAAAAGCGATTTAGGACCTCGTAATTAAAAGCACAGAAAGTATATACTAGCACCTCACATAAGTGTTTGGGATTCTCTCTTTCTCTCGGGAGTATAACAAATTATAACAACTATGGGAAACGGAAAATTAACACTCATTACATGTCATAGGATATAAATTACCATATGCTTGGTAAAGGATCAAACCTCTACCACTAGGCACAAGTATTAAACATTACTATCAAAGAGGTCTTTTAAAGGGTTGTGAGGTGTAGGTGTAAGATAACATTAATGAAAACTGAAACGGGTAGGATACATTTAGGGAGTGACTTTTGGGTGAAAGGGTTAGCTAATTATTTACAAGAATACACGCTGATTGGATTGCTAAGCCAAAGACTCGGACAAGATGTACAAACTCTACAAAACTCTATATCAATCTTTTTTCTTTTTCTTTTCTTGACTTTATGATAGACATAAACGTAAGCAAATGGCAGTCCGTACATTTTTTTTTTACTTTTTTTTTCTTATATATTTTTTTTGATTTTTTTCTTTCTTTTTCTCTTTTTTTTCGTACACCATTGCTTAAACATATAATACATCAAATGGGGTTTATAGAGACACCCCTACACTTGAACTTTTACATATTCGATAAATAAACTAATCTGTGACCTGAATTGAGTTGGATCAAAATAACATAGTGGCTATTTGACAAACATATGGGTAGTATTGACTTAACTTTTCTTTCCTATTATTCCGTAAAATTAATACTACCATGAATCCCAATCGTCCCAAAACTGTATTTACAAGGATAAGGTCTTAGAAACCATGTACTCAATAATTAACTTGGGTTAAAACAATAATGTACTAAAGATAAGTACATTAATATGGGGGTATCAAGAGGCTACGACCATTTGGGTTGTAACAATGTGGTTTCAAGAGTTTGCCATGCACTTGTATTAATAATAGTCTGGCTTTAACCATAAAATTACGATAACCGTGAAAAGGATAGGCTCGGAGGGGTGTACTAGGGGAGTCTTGCACTAAAAATGAGTGTGAAGCATGGGTGTGGGATAGTTATATGATCGATGTGACCATAATAACAATTACGGGTTTAAAACATGGGTTAATCCTAGTGCCTCTTATCTAGCAAATCCTAATACTCACTATACGGTCTCGAGATGCATCACAAAAAACAAGTTCTATAATTTAATACACTATCGGTACACTCATATATATTATTACCGATACCAATAATCCAGAAAAGGCGACAAAGACCATACGTACACATCTGTAACGACGGAATAGACACATATGACTGCAATCGATCATAAACACTCGAGAAAGCTAAAGTTATAAACTATCTGGCATAAAAAAAATGGATACCCAATTAATAAGATCTAAAGGCGAACCTCACATTTTTGGGTGGAATTCTGAGGGTTTTTTGTGCAGCCATAAAATTCCATCCATGAGACGCGTTTAATATTTCCGTTTCGTCGGTATGATCCATAAAAAAATTAAATTTTTAGTTAAAAATTACCTTTTACGCTATGTTATCGATATATTACCTTCAGTTTTAAGGACAAGCAAATCGGTCAATTGAAGGAAGTAGTTTCTAAGGCTTACTTCCCACCTACTCTTAATTGAACATTGTCCCCAATGTTCTTTAGAAGTACCACTATACACTAATAAAGGGAAAAGACAACAAGTAAAAGGTAAACTAGTACTCTCCTCTGGTTGCTCAATAATAGAGAAAAACATCGATAACTGGTTAAATTGTCCCCAAGAAGCGCTATGTAACGTCCTAAGAACTCCATGCTGCGTCCATCAAAATACAACATGTAAATCAAATACAAAAACAACTACACCAAGCGTAAAATTGGCGGGATAATGATTTATACAACAAAATTTTAGGGTTGACCATATGAAAGCAGTAAAGATAGGATGAAAGTGATGATGTAATCATAGATTTCTGCAGCTTTACAAGGTAAAACTAATTGTTGGATAATTGCAGAATTATTTTCAAAATTAATTGAAAATTTTCAAATTTTCACATGGCTAGGGGCGTGATGTCGTCAGGATAAATCCTGACGCCGTCTCCATCCACTGTAAAGATTTTTTCCTTTGTTTTTTTGGAATATTTCTTGCACGCAATTTTATTAGTTATATCATGTGTAAAATACTGCATAAAACTGAGATTAATCATTATAATCATATGACTCGAAACTGACGCGAATTAATCTATACAATTTATTTTATATGTTTGAATTAGTTCTTATAAACCAGATATTTTCCCCTACACTTATTTTATGCAAAATACCTTTGATTGTTAATAAGACAAAGTTAAAAACAAAACAAAGCATGATTATAAAATAATTCAAACGTAATAGAATAAACGATAAAGAATTAAAACACAATAACACTCCTAAATGCGGGAAAATAAATATTGGGTTACCTCCCAAAAAGCGCTTGTTTTTGTTCGAGTCACGAGATGACTCTACCCTTATTACCGATAAAAGGGAACTTCCCCTCCACCACAAGTACAAGTGCGGGTGATAGTACGTGGCAACACCATTGTTTGAAAGGTCACATGCTAATAAATTAGTTGTTGAATTATAAGCTCCAAATGGTGTGCTTCTTTAAACCTAACCTTTTGTACTTCTTTTGGCCTAACGGGTGAATTAAGTCCTCTTCCTAGAAAAGAAACTTCCTTAGATTCTAATTCTCAATCATCTTCTATTACCTCTAATTTTGAAAAATTAGCACCTAAGGATCCACTATGCCCTAATTAACCTGGTTTAAATCCATAATGTTTCTTAGAGTCATCTATACATGGGTGATAATAGCAATACATATCCTTAGGGTGGAAAGACGCCAAGTGACGAGAAGGTGGTGTATGAATGGTCAAGAGATCTACTACCTTCATCTTAAAACTATCCACACTAAGTGGTTTGATGGGTGGTTTGGGGCCTCTTTCATCTCCTAGACTTACATCTAAGGATGGACAATTACGTAAGGTTTGTGGTTGAGGCTTAGGTTCATCAAAACTAGGAACTTCCCTAGAACTGAAGAGAATGTGATAACGCTCCAAATATACATAAAATATCCCTTAAAAATGCGAGAAATATATGAGCTAACGCAATAAATATTGCAAGAATTGGTTGTTTGTTATGTAAATATTGTTTCAGACAAAAAAGTGAAGGAAGGACTTAACGTGCAATGAAATATGGTTATTTTACAACTATTAATCGCCAAAGAAGGATATAGAAAGGGACTAATGATATTAAAGGCACAAGAGCCGCCGGTTTTATTGTCAGTGAGGCGCACATGTCAGCAGTGGTTTAAATGCAAATCATTTATTAGGAGTGCCGGCTCACTTTTATACAATGCGGCCACTTTTCTGTTCATTACAAAATGCTTCAATGATGCAACTCTTGACTTGCCAATCACCTATAAATAAAAGCACGAATTGGAGGAAAAATATCAATACACATCAACCATCAGCAGTTCATAACCACACACTCATCATTCCTCTAAGAGTTGAAGTCAGGTTCTTAGAATATTTGATGGGTAAAACCTTCATTTTAACTTTTTGGGATAGAAAAAGCAAGCAAAGTTTCATAATTTCAGAAGTTGAAGGTGCTAGACATCATTATAATCTTTTTTAAGTTGGGTTAGATTTACTAAAAAGAAATTGTTTATTGTATTCAGTTTGCTCCTTTGAAATTTTGGTAAAAAACATGGTTTCAATCTTTTTATAATATGAATTTTGGATCTATTCTACTTGTTGAATATGTTGCTATTATGATTGTTGAGTAGTTTAACATGTTTGGATTAAACAATTTTGGATATTAATGGATCAAACTTTGCTAAATGAAATGAACTGGTTGATATGAATATAGATGAGCTTGATGTTCTTGGACTTAGATCCTTTAATCTTATCTATCACATTCTTTACGGAATATAGTCGAAGACTCTAGATTAAAATGGTGATTTCCAATTTTGTCTAGAGACCACTTAACCTTAGCCTTGTAGAAAGTGGCTAAGGAAACGAAAATAACCCACGTACAAAAAGTTTACGCCAAACCACATGTCGAACGAACTTGGATTAGCAAGCTTAAGTACTCATCATCAAACAGAAATAAAAACAACAAAGAAAATCGGAAATAATCATAAAACACAAAGTCAACAGTAAAAAACTAAAAAAAACAAAACAATGATAAAACACAGCGGATTACAATAAAGCATTTTCATAATTAAAAATAAAGGCCGAAAGGGTTTTGTATTATGAACAATAGACAATCTTTTTAAGAAACTAAACACTCTTAAATCGATTATAAGTACATTCGTGAATCATTCCTCTATTCAAGTTTATCTATTATATTTCTTGTTCCTTGACCAAACATCTCTTTTAACTTAATTAAACCATTATCTTTAGAACCGTGACAATCTATAAGATAATCCTTTTTCGTGATATTATCGACTTTATCTTAGAATTGCCAATCTCCTGTGGAACGACCTAACTTACCTACAATACTATATTACAAACGAGGGTTATACTTTTACCGTGGGGGGGGGGGGTTTTTTGGTTTTTATCATACAATTGTTCGGTTATTTTCAGTCTTATAAATTTAAACTTGTGAAACACATCAAAGTTTTTGCGCCCGCTAGCCGGGATTGAAAACTTTTTTCGATAAAGTCATTTTTAATATTACAACCCAAATTTTGAAAAATTGCCGTACCGTTTTCTGCCAAACGGAAACCATTTTATTGTTACAGCTTCAGGAAGTGCGCCGCACTTGCCCAAAAGTATCGCCAGCACTTTGCTTTTAATTGAGAAAAAAGTTGAATTAAAGTAACTTGACCAAACCAAATCCGAAAGAAATCCCCATAATCTGTAATTTAACTTTTTGCATGAAGAGTATATTTTCCATATTTGTAAAATGTTAAAGTTTAGAAATTGTGTGTTAAAAATGAAAAAAAGCGAAAAAATATTTTCTTATTAGCTTATTTGGTTAATTTTCTACATGATTGCTTATGTTCCTTATCTGATAAATACCTTCGGAAATACATGATATATAGATTAAATCTTTTTAATAAAATTATGCAAATAAAGAATACAACAAAAATTAAAAATAAGATTTCCAGAAGTGCGCCGCACTTTTACCATAGTGCCCGTGTTTCTGGAAAATAAAGAAGGATTATTGACTTTTCAGAAAGTGCGTCCCCCCCCGCCCAAAAAACTTTTTTCACAAAACCGCCGTACTTTTTGTCTGAACCAAAAACAAATGCTAAAAAACTCATGATTTTGCAAAGGGATTGTTTTTGAATTGAAAGATTGCAATGGCTATTAATATTATGTAAGTGGTAGGAAGTTGCTTATTATATACTCCTGACTAACCACTAATGTTATATTTTGATATTCTATTGTTTAAAAGGTAATATGACTGGCGAGTATGTGGGAAAGATGTTCCTAGGAAAGGAACGTGATTGATCGCTAGTGACCTGAAGACGAAGGGTCATGGAAGAATTGGGATTTGCCTGAATACAAAGATAACAAACAGGAATGGAGGAAAGAAAGAACCTTGAAGCTTTTGGTCTTTCCCAAAATGGGAAACGGAAGAGGATAGTGATCGGTATATTGCACAATGTTTTGTGAATGGTTTATATGCATTAGACAGAGAGATCGATTTGGAAAAGAACGATAACTTAAACTCAAACGACTACGCAGTCAAACTTTGTCTTGAGTATGAGGTTAGGAAGGGAAAGAAGTTGGTTAAAAATGTAACATTTCTCATTTTCATGTCATTTTACGACGTCAATTATTTCATTATATTTTTTTAGTTTTCATCTCGTACGCCGTCTTTACTTTTAATTCTTACATATATTTTAAATCGCGTAACGATAGATTATCAATTTTTGCGAAAACGGCCACCAAAAAGACTAAAGTTTAACGTCAAGTAAATCGTTATATTATTTTTACAAAAGAATAACAACTTTTATATTTTAGTTTTATGGGTTGCGTCAAAACATTACTTTGTTCGCAATAAAAAATACGTTTTGAGGCATTAACGGAACCACCAAAACGTGTTCTACACTTCAACAAATTCCCACATTTATACCCAATACATAAAAACTTCACAAATTATATCATTATATACTAATATTGCCGGATATGGAGCAAATGATACAAAGAAATATGCAAAAATCTTGCAACTTGGTCTTTGTACATCCTACTTCATTAAACCTAGCCCATATCTTGTTTCTTTGACCAAAGACCATGACCAAGACCCCTTAAAACCCTCCTTATGCCTCCTTGACCACTATTGCATTTTTTTGACCAAGACTTCCATATATATACTAGTATGCATTGCAAGTAAACATAGATAACAAAATACTTAACTAGAAATCACCAAAAACCTTCCTTTTTGCTCCTCTATAGCCCACGGCTACAAACACCCATCCAAGATAATCCGTATCAAATTTTCTATCACCTATACACACCTACACACATCATATCTAAGATATTCTAAGATGGTTCCAAGCATTGGTTAACCATTTTCAAGGATTAAGCAAGAAAAGAGAAGTTAGGGTTTTCATTTGGAAACTAGGGTTTTCTTGGTTATAATCTTGGGTTTAAAGTCTAAACAAGGGTTTAGCACTTATTTGTCATCATCCTACATCATCTCATTAAGGTTATCTTAAGCCTTACTTTCATTATATATGATTAACTGAATAAGTGATTGTCTAATATGAAATCAACATAGATCTGTTAACCTTGTAAACATGGATTTTTCTTGGAAATATAGTTTTATGAGCTTTTAGTCATGATATATGAACACAAAAATAAAGTCATAATGGAAGTAAAAGACTTGTACACTTTTGGTAAAGTTATAAAGTGTAAAATATAAAAACAAGGTTAAAAATAGACTTAATAAAGTCACCCAAACTTTCTGTCCCAAAAGTGTATAAAAACATACTTAATTTATATTTTTATAAGATAATACATTTCACGACGATTCCGAAAAGGTAAGAAACTTGTCAAACGGATTAATAACGAAAAAGTTACGTTAAAAACGAGTTATACGTTAATTAAACGGAGTTTATAAAATAACTTTTATAAAACTTATATCAAACAGCTAGATTAGTATTTTTAACAAATAATACATATTTTTAGGATTCCAAAATGATAAGAATCGTAATTTTTCAATTAATAAAACGAGTTTATAATTTTCTTCGCGAGTTTAACAAATTAATACTGTTTATAATACTGATTTTTATAAAAGTTTTACTGTTCAT
Source organism: Tanacetum coccineum (assembly GCA_026074375.1). Lineage (NCBI taxonomy): Eukaryota > Viridiplantae > Streptophyta > Magnoliopsida > Asterales > Asteraceae > Tanacetum > Tanacetum coccineum. Next base: position 126,509 of record BQNB010000723.1, on the reverse strand, counting down.
AGACAAGAAAGTTATTATATTTGTAAACCTTATAAATTGATAGGATTTTCAATAACGAGAACGTCCTCGAAAGAATCGTTAAAAACGGAGCTATAACGAATAAAATACGACATTTACGGGTTTTACGACAACAAATACGATTTAAATAAAACTCACGTCTGATGTGAACAGTAAAAGTTACTGTTCACCAGAGGGTCAAAATATGGAAAATGTCAAATTATGATAACTCGTCTTAATACGAAAAGATGGGCATAAGAAACATTAAAATCGGGCTTAAAACGCAAAAGTTATGCTAGTTTTACTAAAAACGAAAATTATAAACGTTTAATTTATTAAACACAATTTTACTAAAACCAGTAGTTGGTGAATGAACTATATAGAAATATAGTGGTTATCAAAAGATACTATAATTACTAGGGAGTTATTCATATGAGGCCTCAATTGGGGTGATGACGTATCGACGAATTGCTGGATTATGATTAAAGTGTCCTAAGCTCCGTCATACGTTATTACTACATGACCTCTCTTAATTATGATAGCCCCGAACGAGAGTATGATTTACAAACCATAGGCCTGTATGTGATGTTTATTAATCGACGTTACATGTACTTAGCATACGACCTAATAATGGATTTGTTGCCTTCGGATTCCTTCGTGACGCATTTTTCTATTGTGAATACTTGTTGATTTCCATTCACTCGAGGTGAGTTCATAGTCTCGCATTTCAATCTTTTCAATGTTTTATAAACCCGCGAGGGGAATACATGCTCGTTTACAAACTTGTATATTTTACTACAGTATAATTACCTTTCAATACTTTGTGAGTTCATAGCCCCACCTTTTCTCTTTTAATGGTTTTCATAAACTGTTTTCGGGGTGAGAATACGTGCTCGTTTTACTACATAAACTTATTGATTTTTATACGTAAGCATTACCTGACTATTTTTACTAAATCTTGATTTGTTACTACATGATTTGAGATCGTTGAATACCTACCTTTGAAACCGTGAATTTTGAACAACGTGATTGTTTTACTACGGACACAAGTGTTTTCTAAATTGTATGCTATCCAGATTACTGCCTGAATATTATTGCCTAAGTAGTCACTATATTGCCACTTAAGTCCCTACTAATCATGAACCGTTAATTACCACTATTGTAAGCGCGAGTGTTGTGGATAGATCTATCGGGGACTGACACTCCTTTACCTTTCCCTGGTCCACTAGTTTGATCAAAGGTTGCATTTAACATTGGAGAAAAATTCTAGATGTTTGGCAACATCTTAGTGAGAAAATTCCGTAGATGTTTTTTGTAACATCTGTATCCTGTTAGGGCACAAACCTCGAGTACTGTTTGATTACAGTTTTATTCGTTAAAGCTTCTTCGGTCAAAGACTTATGCAATAATATATACTAGACTTGGTGTATTTTTTCCTTGTCTACCTGTACTTTTTTGGACTTCGGAATATGTACTTAGTCCACCAAAATTTTTTAAACTTCGATCAGTGTGGTCCACTTTAATACTTCTTGATTTACTGAATCCACTACTGGAATCGGATGGATTTCAGGAAATAACACTTTTAAATGTTGTGACGCAACTTTTCTTTCTGAAATAATTCTTAAATTTTTCCAATACTGCTTTTTTACATAACCTATGAATTCCCAACATTATTGTTGACGTTTTAGCATGTATTTTTCAGATACTATTTTTGCTAGTGGAGCATTGAGCATTCGAGTCGCGCGGTAAACTATATTGAAGGCTTAATAACTTGAGTAACTATTTTGACAAACGTTTTGACATGTTTTTCAATTCATTATAAATGGAACCTGTGTAACTCTGACATTTTTACTAAATTGAATGTGACATTTTATAAAACGTCTCTTTTGAGGTCATTTTCGTAACTTGTGTTTTGTGCCCTAAAGTCGCACCCCAATGTTACTATTCCGCTGCGTTGTCCTGAATTTTGGGGGTGTGACAAAAAAGGAGTTGATGGTATTATTACGTGGGGAAATTTACTTTGTTCAAATCATCATAAATCCTAAAGAGGACGAATTTGAGCCAGGATTAATTTTCAGAAGATCATTCTTGCGTTCTGCCAATGCAATCGTAAACTTCGGGGAAGGCACTATTACAATACAACCTTATTTTGACCATTTCCTTTTAAGCAATGATGAAGAAAGGAAACCAAACGTTGATGACTTTGAAACGTTGCTTGACTTTGACATTGATGAGGTACCACAAACAGAAACCGACCTCTCACTACTCGTATGCAAAATGGGCAAGGGAAGTAGGAACAAAAAAAAGTTATGGAAAACATTATGTACTTTAATAATGGTGCTAGACCATCCTCGTCCATTGGAACACCCTTAACCTGAGAGGAAGCTGAAAAAGGTCACTTGCACACAATATTAGTATGAGGTATGAAATTCTAGAAGAAGTTAGGCCGGTAATAGAGACATTGGCCTATATTGATAAATATAGGAAGTTGTTAGATGAAATCTGGGTCGACAAGGTCAGATTAGATGGAATGGTTAAACCGAAAGAAGAAAGAGTAATGGTGAAAGTGAAAGGGCAAATGCTTAAAGAAAAGAGAGATCCAGGATCATTTATATTTCCAATTAGGTTGGAAGGCCGAATCGATGAAAACGCTCTCGCTGATACTGGATCTGACACTAACACCATGCCATACAGAATCTACGAACAGCTGGGTAGAGATGATATCATGAAAGAAGAAAGAAATATAACTATGATTAACTATACAGAAGCTGAAGTAACTGGTCGACTAGTATATGTACTATGTCAAGTTGGATTCACCACTCTGTCTGCCAAGTTCTTGATTTTGGAAATACCTATGGACCGAGACGCACCCATCGTGGTGGGTTGTAGATTCCTTGATACAATTAGAGGCAACATTGAAATTCCAAACAGGATATTTACTACCTTTAATGGACTAACTCGTCAAACCTTTAGAGCAGCTAGATCAGAAAAAAATTAGAATTGCTAAAAGCGACTCAGATGACGAGGAAGACTATGTGATTAAGAGGAATGAAATGGGAACACCAATTAACAACTCCAGACCTATCGGATACCAAAACAACACCAACCCTGCTGAAAACATGACTCTGCTAACTTTTAAATCAATACCTACGAAAAGGAAGTTATCTAAGTATCACAAATTGAGTGACATAATGTCACCAAACTGGTTCGTCGAGTGAAGCTTTGGACGAAAGAATAAGGGAGGAAGAATTTGTGCGCTCCCAAAATAATGTTTATCGTATTTTACTTTATGTCGTATGCATATTTAAAATAAAATCAATTGTATTAAATCCATTA
>BQNB010000723.1:17081-119482 GCA_026074375.1 Tanacetum coccineum | reverse complement strand
GATTAGGAAACGTTTTCTTTTTTTTTGTAATCATAAGCCGACTTAGACTCCTTGTAGGAGTCGGTTTTCCCTCCCTCTCATCTTTATATAAGGAGGTAAGGGGAAGGGGTCTTGTACTTCATTCTTTCAAGGTTTACTAATCAACGTTCGATTAGGGTTATTTGCTTGTGCTCGTTATTTCTTTTTGGTCAAGTTATAAACTGCTTGTGTATCGTGTTCTTCTTCAAGGTCGAAGTTTCGCTCAAGTAACCAGGTTGTAGGCTGACGAATACTATAAGTGGTATCGGAGCTCGGGTTCGCGGGTTCTCTAGTTTACTAAGATCGATCATTGAAGGTTGTTTTTGGTGTTTAATTTTCTCGAAGGAGCATGAAGGTATTTTTTTGTTTGGGCTACCAGCTATTTGACAACAAAAGTTGGTATTTTCGGTTCGTGGACATCAACGTAGTGCATGTCTTTATCAACATATAAGGGTTTGGGTCTTTGATTGTCCGGGTTTGCGACAAGGTGCATAAGGCTTAAGTTTTTGTTGATCTTTTGTTTTAAAGATCGACAAGTTTTTCGATGTGTTTTAGGTTTTCTGGTCGACAATATAGATGAAGAAGACTGATGTGTCGTTGTGTGGTGTTAATTTTATGATTTCAAGTTTTAAATTTATATTTTACCGACTTAACCAAAAACAACACTTTAACGGGCAGTGTACCCGGTTGGTGGTAGTTTCGTGGTAAGTAGGGTGTCGATCACTAAAAGCGAAAAACAATCTTTCAATTTATTAATATTTTGGTTATCTAAGCTAAGTTAATTCTATTCTATGTTAAACCTATGTTAATCCTAAATCTAATGGATAAGGGGGTTTTCAGCCTGAGAGACTGGCACGGGTTTTGTGGTGACTAAAATCAACATAAGACACTAAAGCACAAGCAAGCAAATTAACAGAAGATAAAAGAGCGGTCGAGCCAAATATAAGAAAACCGTATTAACCATTATTAATCCAATTAGAAGTTAGTTTGTTTATTTAGTGCAATGATTAATTATCTCGAGGCGGCATATCATTCTTAAGATTAAGGTGGTACTTCTTCCTTAAACCTAGACACGTAGAATTCAACGCATCCGCATAAAACATCCTTAATTGCTGATTATAATCTATCTTAGGGATTAAAGCAATGGTGATCTTGTTAAACCCTAGCTCATGGATACTTTACCCACTTACTGCTTAATGGCAATTCATACACTAGTAGTCCACTAACCAAATCTTTACCAATTAATCGAGAATGTACTAGTTGATCCCTGGGTCACCTGTCGGTCCATCTATGCTCACAATCTAAGGGCAAAGATAGGTCGTTATGTGTGATCCTATTGGTGTAGATGTATAAATAATTATATGGAGAGTCACCCCGGCATCTAGATTACTTGGTCTGTATCACTAGATCTAGTTGAATGATAGATCGCATATAAAAGCACCTAAACAAGTATAAATTCATAAACATAAACAAGCAATCAACGTTAAATTAAGCAATCAAGATAAACAAACCAAACATTAAGATCTTCATAATAATGGCTAATGCCCGAATGTATTAACCTTCAAACGTCATAATCAATACAAGAGTAATAATTTAGCCAAGGTAAACTAACCGTGTTAACGAATGATACCAAAAATTGAACGATTACAAGAGTATAGGAGATTACAAGTTATTTCCTATTGAATTAATCACGTTGCAAGACCTCTTCTTCTCTTCTTCTCCTCTGAAAATCAACTTTTATGGTTTAGGTATCGAAAATATGATTTAGCACACTTAAAACTCGTTTTTGAGTTTTCTATTTATAAGGTCTGGAAAAAGGTCGAAACGGCGTATCGAGAGTCTTTGATACGGCGTATTGGAGGTTTCTTAGAGTAGGGACCACGTTCGATATCTTTCAAAATATTTTATTTCCATATGGCTTGAATACAGTATATTGGTCATTCCTAGATACGGCGTATTAGATCTTGTTTCCTTCGTGGTCTTTTGTGAAGTGCAGGCACAGATACGCCGTGTCTTCCTTGATGGATATGGCGTATTGGTTGTCAGAACAGTAATCTTCAAATATCTTCATTTAAGCTCCAGAATGCGTGCCTTTTAGTTAATTTTCACCAAGTACTCCATAATTACTGCAATTCTCAAATACAAATGATTAAGTAATAATTCTTTGCAATAATTATACAAAATGGGTTAATTACATAGGATAAATGATGCTATAAAATGATGTTATTTGATGTCATCAAATATCCCCCACTTGAATCCTACTTGTCCTCATGTAGCCTTTAGAAGTTTATGAAAATGTATCCCTAAGGATTTTTCCAAATATGTAGGACTAGACCCAGTTGAATGATAGGTCGCATACTTAAGCACGTAAACAAGTATATTGATAAACATAAACAAGCAATCAACGATAAATTAAGAAATCGAGATAAATAAACCAAACATTAAGATCTTCATAATAATGGCTAATATCCAAAGGTATTAGCCTTCAAACGTCATAATTAATATAAAACTAATGATTTAGCCAAGGTAAACTAACTGAGTTAACGAATGATACCAAAAACTAAACGATTACAAGAGTACAAGAAATTACTCGTTGTCTCCTATAGAATTAATTGCGTTGCTTGACCTCTTCTGCTATTTTTCTCCTCTAAAAATCAACTTTTGTGATTTAGGTATCCAGAATATGATTTAGCACACTTAAAACTCATTTTTGAGTTTTCTATTTATAAGGTCTGGAAAAAGGTCGATACGGCGCATCGAAAGTCTTCAATACGACATATTGGGGATTTCTTAGAGTAGGGACCACATTTGATATCTTCCAGAATATTTTATTTCCATATGGCTTGAATACGGCGTATTGGTCTTTCTGGATACGGCGTATTGGATCTTGTTTCCTTCGTGGTCTTTAGTGAAGTGTAGGCACAGATACGTCGTATCTTCCTTGATGGATACGACGTATTGGTTGTGAGAATAGTAATATTCAAATATCTTCGTTTAAGCTCTAGAATGCGTGCCTTTTAGTTAACTTTCACCAAGCACTCCATAATTACTGCAATTCTCAAATACAAACAATTAAGTAACAATTCTTTGTAATAATTATACAAAATGGGTTATTTACATGGGATAAATGATGCTATAAAAGTGACATTATTTGATGCCATCAAATATCCCCCCACTTAAATCTTACTTGTCCTCATGTAGCCTTTAGAAGTTTATGAAAATGTATCCCTAAGGATTATTCTGTTTAAGCATTTATTTGATCTATTACAAGTATACAACCAAACACCGCACGAAATAGGAAGATGAAATCACTCAAATCACTCAACTAATCTATGTGGTAACATGTAACTAATTCACTCAATTGCTCGGTCCTGACGAGTATTGTATCATCGGCTTGGCAAGGATACACATCTCCACCACTAGAGTTAAGGAGTAACAAGTTTATAAAGGTAAAATAAGTTTTTTATTATAAGGCTTAGGGTTGATCATTCTACAATCTTTGACCAAAAGTACCACACCAACAAGGCAGCTAAAGCACACATACATGGCCGTAATGACAGAATAGACATGTGTGTTCGATCACATCCTCATTCGCATAAAACCCATGGTTAATGATTAGGAAAGGGAATTAAATTGTTGTTAAATAAAAATTACGAAGCAAATAGACTAGGTCCAAGATATAAGCTGCTAGACATTTTTTCCCGACCGTTACCATGATTAAGACACAACTATATACAAACGTCTTGATCATAGATCAAAAAGAACAACCTAAGTTGGCGTTCCCGTAATGGTCAACTTCCTAATCATCCCATACTTTACATACTTTTACAAGACAAGTGGCGATATCTTCTACTTTATATAATACTCTACATCATTGACTTATAGACGTATCAACGAATAATCGATCCTTCATATAATTCCTTCGGTCTAAGCTTTTGCGAAACGATTATCTCCAAACTTTCCTTCTCTTTTTTTGTGATTTTCTAATTTTTTTATTTGTTTTGAACTATACTATACTATGAAACTCAGTGTAATTTCACCATCTTCACGATCATAATAACTCCGAATAATTCCTTCGATAGTTCTTCATTCTTCAGACGTACCAATAATTGCGTTGGTAGTAAAAATACATGAGTTTTGGCTACTTTATACATTCCTATTTGCAATGTGAAAATTTCTTCCAACCGTACCAAAGATAGAAAATTGACACAAGACTCGGGAAATACATACTTTACACTTTAAGCAACAAGCAACTGATAAATGGACTTAATCTAACAGGGTAGGCTAAGGTGTAACGAAACAAACAGTTGGTGTAATTCCTAAAGGATTGGCTCTACATGTTTTTCTAGGGGTATCTTACTTTTAAGATGAGAGTAAACAAAGGGTTTATACGGGGATTTAACTAACCAGTGTAGTTAGCTAATAAAACAACATATAAAGGAGTAATCCTAGAATTTTACCAATTTAAACAAGTTACTCCATTTAAATCCATAGTACTCATTATTGTGGTCTCGAATAGATATACCAAGCCAAGTTATAAAGTCTACAACATCACTGGCACACTCATATTTTATGGAATTTGGGTAAACATTTGGAAACGGATAAGGTTAAATCCTTACAATATCTAATAAGGGATATTGTGTGCAGGTTATGTATCAAGTAATTTCACAAAAGTATGCTTAAAAAACAAATTAAATTTGAGCATAATTTAAGCATTTTATGTGAAAAATAAGACAAGTATACATTCTAATTCCCATCCCCCCACTTGAATTATACAACGTCCTTGTTGTATAGATAAAACATTAAAAACCAGAGTTTAAAAGAATTAGAATGAGAAACTCCCCTGATATTTTGCTCGGTAGATTCCCCAAGTTAAGTTTATGAGCAAGGATGTGTGTTGTAAATGCGTTTGTATTCCAGCATGACTACAATCACACATAGGATTCCAGATGATTGATACTTCACCAACTTCGTCGATTTCTTTGCAGCGAGGTCCTGTGCAAAATATAGGAAAAACATGCAAAATCCTATCTCGGGTATCTACGGTTAATTAAATAAGCTAAATAAACTGTACAGGAAACCAATACACCGTATCCATAAACTTGAATACGCCGTATCAAGAAACCTGTAAAAAGTATCTAAATACGGTCCAGTCTGTTAAATACGCCGTATCATGTACATGAATACGCCGTATTGACAGAACTGACTATAATGTTTAAATGTGCATAAAAATAAAGGACTTATAACGTCCAGACATTCAATACACCATATGGTATGGAGCGGATACTCCGTATTGATGTCTGGGAAGACAGACTTGATAAAAAATAAATAACAATCGGGGTTGTCTCTCGAGAAGCACTTTTCTTTCAGCTAGTCTTTAAGTTAGACTTTTCTTCAGCTTCCACACTCTTGTAAACACTCTCTCTTCTCAATTCTGCTCTTGATCGTGCTTGGTTCCGTAACATACTCACGAACTATGGTGCTGAACTTACTGCCAGTCTTGCTTCTATCATACACAAACAAATCAAAACATCATATCATAATATATGCATCAAAAGAAATGGTACTTAGGGTCTTGCGATTTATTCTTCCTCAACTCATTGCCCATTAGCCTAGTTTCTAAACCAAGTTTCGTACTCTTAATCAAACTTAATGCATAGACCCTCTTAATTATGCATAGACCCTCTTAATTATTCGTCAAACCTTGGTATGTGTAGATTGCTCCCCGGCAACGGCGCCAACACTAATGTGTATGTTGTCGTGGTTGTAAATTATGATTCAAGTTTTAAATTTATATTTTGCCGACATAACCAAAAACAACACTTAACGGGCAGTGTACCCGTCGGTGGAGTTTCGTGGTAAGTAGATGGTGTGTCGACACTAAGAGCGAGGACACTTTCAATTAAGTAGACTTTGTTTTTTCTAATCTAAGTTATCAAATCTATGCTAAACACTATGTAATTCTAATCTAATTGGAGTAAGGGGATTTTTAGTCTGAGAGACTGACACAGGTTTTGGTGGTGACTAAAACCAATTCAAGACACTAAAACACACGCAAGCAATTTAACAGAAGAAAAAAAGCGGCTAAGCCAAAGAAAGAATACTGTATAACCATTATTAATACAGATCATAACGTTGGTTTGTTTATATTAAGTGCATAATAACTTATCTCGATGCGGCATATCATTCTTAAGACTTAGGCGTTACTTCTTCCTAAGACCTAGACACGTAGAATTCTGTCACAATTAAACGCATCCGCATAAAGCATCCTTATTTGCTGATTATAATCTATCTTAGGGATTAAGGCAATAGTGATCTTATTAAACCCTAGCTCATAGAGACATTGCCCACTTACTGCTTAATGACAATTCATACACTAGTAGTCCACTAACCAAGTATTTACCAATTAATTGAGAACGTACTCATTGATACCAAGGTCACCTTATGGTCCAACTAAGCTCACAATCAAAGGGAAAAGATAGGTCGTTAATTGTGATCCTATTGGTCTAGATGTATAAATTACTATATAAAGGAAGCTATACATGCATTCAGATTACCTGGTTCCTTTTATTTGTGTTTTTGTTATAATATTTTTTTTTGGTTTTTTTTTGTTAAATTTACTAGATCCAGTTGAATGATAGGTCGCATACAAAAGCACGTAAACAAGTATAAATTGATAAACATAAACAAGCAATTCAACGATAAATTAAGAAATCGATATAAACAAACCAAACATTAAGATCTTCATAACAATGGCTAATACCGAAGGTATTAGCCTTCAAACGTCATAATTAGTACAAAAGTAATGATTAGCCAAGGTAAACTAATCGAGTTAACGAATGACCAAAAATTGAACGATTACAAGAGTATAAAAAATTACACGTTGTATCCTATGGAATTATTTGCGTTGCTCAACCTCTTCGCTGTTTTCCCTCTGAAAAATCCCGAACCCCTTTTTATGGTTTAGGTATCGAGAATATCATTTAGCACACTTAAAACTCATTTTTAATTTTTCTATTTATAGGGCCTGGAGTCGGTTCGATACGGCGTATCCAAAGTCTTAGATACGGAGTATTGGGGGTTTCTTGGAGTAGGGACCACGTTTGATATCTTCCAGAATATTTTATTTCCATAAAGCTTGAATACGGCGTATTGCCTTTCCTGGATATGGCGTATTGGATCTTGTTTCCTTCGTGGTCTTTGGTGAGTGCAAGCACAGATACACCGTATCTTCCTTGATGGATACGGCATATAGGTTTGTCATGAATAGTAATCTCAAAATATACTTTGTTAAAACTCCAGATTAACGCACCTTTTACTAATCATCCCAAGTCTACCACAATTACTGCAATTCTCAAATATAAACGATTAAGTAACAATTCTTTGCAATAATTATACAAAATGGGTTAATTACATGGGATAAATGATGCTATAAAATAGACGTTATTTGATGTCATCAAATATCCCCCCACTTGAATCCTACTTGTCCTCAAGTAGCCTTTAGAAGTTTATAAAAATGTATCCCTAAGGATTTTTTTGTTTAAGCATTTATTTGATCTATTACAAGTACACAACCAAACACCTCACGAAATAGGAAGATGAAAACACTCAAATCACTCAACTAATCTATGTGGTAACATGTAACTAATTCGCTCAATTGCTTGGTCCCCTAAGGATTTTCCCGGTTAAGCATTTATTTGATCTATTACAAGTACACAGCCAAACACCTCACGAAATAAAAAGATGAAAACACTCAAATCACTCAACTAATCTATGTGGTAACATGTAACTAATTTGCTCAATTGCTTGGTCGTGACGAGTATTCTATCATAGGCTTGGCAAGGATACACATCTCCACCACTAGAGCTAAGGAGTAACAAGTTTATAAAGGTAAAATAGGTTTTTATTATAAGGCTTAGGGTTAATCATTCTACAATCTTTCACCAAAAGTACCACACCAACAAGGCAGCTGAGACATGCATACATGGTTGTAACGACAGAATAGACATGCATGCTCGTACACATCCTCATTCGCGTAAAACCCATGGTTATTGATTAGGAAAGGGAATTAAATTGTTGTTAAACAAAAATTACGAAACAAATAGACTAGGTCCAAGATATAAGTTGCTAGATACTTTTTCTCAACCGTTACCATGATTAAGACAAAACTATTTACACACGTCTTGATCATTGATCAATAACAACAACCTGAGTTGGCATTCTCGTAACGGTCAACTTCCCAATCATCCCATACTTTACATACTTTTACAAGAAAAGTGGCGATATCTACCACTTTATACAAAACTCTACATCGTTGACTTATAAGACGTATCAACGAATAATCGATCCTTCATATAATTCCTTTGGTATAAGCTTTTGCGAAACGATTATCTTCAAACTTTCCACCTCTTTTTTGTTGTGATTTTCTAATTTTTTTCATAATAATATACTACGAAACTCGGTGTAATTTCATCATCTTCATGATAATAATAACTCCGGATAATTCCTTCGATAATTCTTCATTCTTCAGACGTATCAATAATTGTGTTGGTAGTAAAAATACATGAGTTTTGACTACTTTATACATTCCCATTTGCAATGTGCAAATTTCTTCTCAACCGTACCAAAGATAGAAAATTGACACAAGACTCGGGAAATACATACTTTACACTTAAAGCAACTAGCAACTGATAAATGAACTTAATCTAAGAGAGTAGGCTAAGGTGTAAAGGTGTAACGAAACAAATAGTTGGTGTAATTCTTAAAGGATTGACTCTATTGGTTTTCTAGGGGTATCTTACTCTTAAGATGAGAGTAAACAAAGGGTTTATACGGGGATTTAACTAACCAGTGTAGTTAGTTAATAAAACAACATATAAAGGCTTTTTGGGTGTAATCCTAGAATTTTACCAATTTAAACAAGTTACTCCATCTAAATCCATAGTACTCATTATTGTTGTCTCGAATAGATATACCAAGCCAAGTTCTAAAGTCTACAACATCACCGACACACTAATATTTTGTGGAATTTGGGTAAACATTTAGAAATGGGTAAGATTAAATCCTCACAATATCTAATGAGAGTTATTGTGTGCAGGTTATGTATCAAGTAATTTCACAAAAGTATGCTTGAATTTTTTTTAAATTTGAGCATAATTTAAGCATTTTAGTGAAAAATAGGACAAGTATACATTCTAATTCTCATCCCCCCACTTGAATTATATAACGTCCTCGTTGTATAGATAAAACATTAAAAATGGGAATTTAAAAGAATTAGAATGAGAAACTCCCCTGATATTTTGCTCGGTAGATTCTCCAAGTTGAGTTTATGAGCAAGGATGTGTATTGAATAGCCGTCTTGAGATTTCAAGACTCCAACACTTCCAGATTTCCAGATTGTAGAAACTTCACCAACTTCGTTGATTTCTTTGCAGCGAGGTCCTATGCAAAATATAGGAAAAACATACAATATCCTATCAAGGGTATCTATGGTTAATTTAAATAAGCTAAATAAATTGTACAGGAGACCAATACGCCGTATCCATAAACTTGAATACGCCGTATCGAGAAACCTGTAAAAAGTATCTAAATACGGGCCAGTCTGTTGAATACGCCTTATCATGTACATGAATACGTCGTATCATGTGCATGAATACGCCGTATTGACAGAACTGACAATAATGTTTAAAGTGCATAATAATAAAGGACTGATAACGTCCAGACATTCAATACACCGTGTGGTATGGAGCGGATACGCCGTATTGATGTCTGGGAATACAGACTCGATAAAAATTGAAAATTACATTCCATGTTGTCTCCCGGCAAGCATTTTTGTTTACAGAAAAGTCTTTAAGTTAGAATTGCCCCAATTTAATCCCATCCTTATAAAACAACTTGGGGTCAAACGGGATGCCAAATGGCACATATAAATTCTTAAAAAGATTTATTAGCATCCCTTTGATAATATAATTCCAAGCCACGATATTCACATTTAATTTCATGACACAACTTTTCATAATGAAAATTTTATTGATTTTATCGTGACTTGCCTCCAGAAGTTTATTTGACCCTTGTGTACTTACATTACCCCCCCAAGATTGTATCATATCGATTTTATTATCATCATTGTCTTTATCCGATTTTAGATCATCGGGATAAATTATGTTGAAAGGGAATAGATCATTAAAGTACAAAACGTTTTGTTCCACTTCATCATATTCGGACAATGATGTTTCATCTTTCAAATCAAATTCATCGATATGTTGAGGGCATAAAGTGGGTTCAGTTGAGAAATCTGATTTAGACGTTAGAGCATCATTGTAAACAATGGCTGGAAATTCATTCTCAAAATCTTTAAAGAAGTCTAAATCATCAATACAACTGACCGAAGGCTCGGGTGATGGAAACAAAGGCATATTGACTTTTTCATTATCATTTTCCGAATCCGTTTTCAAATCATTGGTAGAAATTATTTTATAAGAAAACGAGTTTTTGTCAAAAACTACCGTGTAATCTTCATCGTCGGATTCGTCAAACGATATTCTAAAGTCAATTTTATTGTTGTTAAGAGAACTTACCGTGGGTTCACAAGAGAGTGTTTCATTCGATGTCAAATTATCATTGAAGACTATAGCTGGGAATTCGGTTTCAACGGATCTGAGGTCGTGAACGTCTTCATCATACCAGATCTTACCATACTTAGCAGTTTCCCAGTTAAACACTTTCCCACGTTTTTGAGCTTTTTCTTCCTCGAGCCTGATGTATTCTTCCATAGTAATGTTCGGGTCGTCCATCCTGTAATAAACTTACTAGGAAAGAAACTGTCAAATAACTTATACATTGTATTCAGTAAACTGAATACGCCGTGTTACATAAACACAATTAGCAAACAGACAAGAATATAAACTTATTCTAAACTACACTAATCCTAAGGGTTAGATCTAATCTAATGTTAAAAACTAAAATATCAAATAAAAATCAAGATTAAATTTTCAGTCCCCAGCAACGGCGCAAAAAACTTGATCGTGTCGTTGTGTGGTGTTAATTTTATTATCTCAAGTTTTAAATTTATATTTTGCCGACTTAACAAAAAACAACACTTTAACAGGCAGTGTACCTGGTCGGTGGTAGTTTCGTGGTAAGTAGGGTTTCAATCACCAAGAGCGAGAAACAATCTTTCAATTTATTAATATTTTGGTTATCTAATCTAAGTTAGTTCTATTCTATGTTAAACCAATGCTAAACCTATGTTAATCCTAAATCTAACGGATAAGGGGAGGTTTTAGCCTGAGAGACTGGCACAGGTTTTGTGGTGACTTAAATCTACTTAAGACACTAAAACACACGCAAGCAAATTAACAAAAGATAAAAGAGCGGTCTAGCCAAATATAAGAAAATTGTATTAACCATTATTAATCCAATCAGAACGTTGGTTTGTTTATTTCGTGCAATGATTACTTATATCGAGGTGGCATATCATTCTTAAGATTAAGGCGGTACTTCTTCCTTAAACCTGGACACGTAGAATTTTGTCATAATTAAACGCATCCGTATAAAGCATCCTTATTTTCGATTAAATCTTTCTCAGGATTAAAGCAATGGTGTTACTTGTTATAAATCTCTAGCTCATGGAGACTTTACCCACTTACTGCTTAATGGCAATTCATACACTAGTAGTCCACTAACCAAGTCTTTACTAATTAATCGAGAACGTACTCGTTGATCCCAAGGTAACCTGTTGGTCCAACTAAGCTCACAATCTAAGGGCCAAAATAGGTCTTTATTTGTGATCCTATTGGTCTAGATGTATAAATCACTATAGAGAGTTATCCCGACATCTAAATTACTTAGTCCGTATCACTAGATCCAGTTAAATGATAGGTCGCATACAAAAGCACGTAAACAAGTATAAATTGATAAACATAAACAAGCAATCAACGATAAAGTAAGCAATTGAGATAAACAAACCAAACATTCAGATCTTCATAATAATGGCTAATACCCAAAGGTATTAGCCTTCAAACGTCATAATCAATACAAGAGTAATAATTTAGCCAAGGTAAACTAACCGAGTTAACGAATGATACCAAAAACTGAACGATTACAAGAGTATATGAGATTACAAGTTGTTTCCTATGGAATTAATCACGTTGCAAGACCTCTTCTGCTATTCTTCTCCTCTAAAAATCGAATTCTGTGGTTTAGGTATCAAAAATATGATTTAGCACACCTAAAACTCGTTTTTGAGTTTTTTATTTATAAGGTCTGGAAAAAGGTCGATACGGCATATCGAAAGTCTTCGATACAGCGTATTGGGGATTTCTTGGTGTAGAGACCACGTTTGATATCTTCCAAAATATTTTATTTCCATATGGCTTGAATACGGCGTATTGGTCTATCTTGGATACGGCGTATTAGATCTTGTTTCCTTCGTGGTCTTTAGTGAAGTGCAGGCACAGATACGCCGTATCTTCCTTGATGGATACGGCGTATTGGTTGTCAGAACAGTAATCTTCAAATATCTTCATTTAAGCTCCATAATGCGTGCCTTTTAGTTAACTTTCACCAAGTACTCCATAATTACTGCAATTCTCACATACAAACGATTAAGTAACAATTCTTTGTAATAATTATACAAAATAGGTTAATTACATGGGATAAATGATGCTATAAAAGTGACTTTATTTGATGTCATCATCTACATTGATGAACTTTGTATTTCATTAGTATTGCTCATTAAACAAGTAGTAATTAGGATTCTCTTTAGTCGACCTAGACTACTTGCACATCGCATACGTATTTTTGTGATTTCAAATTATTAACTTGTTCTCGTGAAATATGATTATATTATCTTCATGCTAGTTTGATAATCAATGATTACTTGCTTAATTGTTGAATGCATAATTATTTAGACGGTTTTGTTTTTGGTTAGCAATCCCGGTTTAATATCTATAAGTTTATATTTATGATACGTGTTATTAAATGCTAAATGCTAACATGTTTTGTATGATATATATGTAGTGACGTAATCATTGTTTTATGTGAGCTTTTATATGATCTACATGTCTTTCTTGTGCACTCATACTATATCATTAGGTCCATCTATCTAGATAAACATATAGACGTCACATAGTCTTATACATCAATATATTTGATTGTTATGATTAATACACTTAAGTGGCTTAGTGTCTTTTGAGTTTAGGGTATTGTCTCGTGTCACTAAAATTTATCGAGCACACATGCATAATCGTCTTAATCCCTAAGGATTTTAGTTTAGATCACTTTGGTCATTATCTTATTTATTTACTTGATTCTTTTCTTCACGAAACACGTTTTCCGTCCCTCGTCGTAAATGGTCAAATACTCAAAACTCCCTATAGTAACTCGTTCCTACTCCTTTGTTACTATATCAACCGTCTCATATCTTTAGGGATCCGCTCCTTAACTATAAACGGTTATATCACTAATTTTTTATACCTAAATAATTACACGAAAACCTAAATCACACCTCTACCACTATATAGATGGCTTATATCTTCTCTCTACCATTTCTGCTACCACCTTCAAGATAACCTCATACCTCATCATGTGATTATTCTATGAACATTAGCAATGCTTGAGAAGAGATGTGTAACTTCACGGTTGAAGATAGTCGTATGCTAACCAAGCTCATCGGTTCCGTCATCTTTTGTTTTCTTCTTTATTTATTTATATTATTCGACATGTTATGTCTGGATGAGCACAAATTAAGTGGGAGGGAAAACACACTCACATATAGTCTTTCACCAAGTATACTTATGAACTCACAAATGTGATTCTTATTCCCTAGAAACCGATTCAAACATACCTTTACCTTACGGACTCATTTCATTTTCCATCACACATGTACACCTCGTTCACACAAACCAAATTGGTGACCAAGATCGTAACCTGGCTCTTACCCTAACTTCACTATTAGGACTAATACCTCCACAAACAAGAACACTCAACTTTTTCCATAAGAACACTTATTTCTTTTTCCACAACACAAGTACACCTCATTCACACAAACCGATTTCATTCTTGTCTCCTACCCTAACACACTAGTACACCACGTTCACATATTCTCAAGAATTAACAAATGTAATTCTTATCCACTAGAAACCAACTCACAAGAACACTCAGCTTTTATTCTAACACATAAGTACACAACGTTCACATAAACCACAATTGGTTCTAATCACTTACCCTAACTTCACTATTAGGATCAAGGTTGCAAAAATTGTGAATTGTTAGCCGGGCGGTCGACCACCTTGTAGCTTGTAATCGGTCAAGGCGAGATTAATTGGCGATTAATCGAATTGACATTTTTGGCAAAATTTGGGTATTCTCTGCAAGTTTTATGTATTTTCGGCGAGTTTTTGATATTATTGGCAAGAATTTTTTCTTAAAAAAACTTGTAATAGATTTAAACAGTTACTATAAGTGATCAAAACAAGTTTACGGTGAGTTTTAAATACTTCCAGCAAGATTAGAAGGTTTCGGCAAGTTTGACTATGGTTGACCATCGTTGATCGCCGTTGACCACGGTTGACCTATATGTTTGACCCTGTTACATTTATCGGCAAGGTTGGTAGCCTTGTAGCGCGTAATCGGTGATTAATCGGCCTTGTAGACCTTGTTTTTCAACACTGATAAGGATCAATACCTCCTCAAGTCAACCTTATAAGAACGTCGTCTACCACACACTCAAACCTTACAACTACAATATACTCTTTATGGTAATAGATAGTTTGTGAACCATCAATACTTTAACACAAAACCTTGCAACTATACTTCATTCTTGATTGTGAAAGAACCTTTGACCCGTATGTTGATCGTACACAAACCCTATCACTAGACTTCACTCTTAATAGTGATGACTACTTTTACATACCCAAACATCACAAGAAACAATTCAACCATACACTCAAACCTAACAACTATACTTTACTCTTGATAGTAATAGTTGGTTCAACAACCTTTAATCCTCACAAACATCATACTCAAAATGTATCCCTACACAATCTTAACATCAAGAACATTTAACCAACTTGATCACCTTTACCACCAGATATTGGTCCTCACTTTCAAACTCCCATACCAAAGAAATTATCTCCTCAATAACACTCCACACTTGCTCAACAACCATTACAAGTGATCCTTTCATTTTTTTTTTCACCACATTGTTATGTCTTTCATTTTTCTTTCACTATATAAGAACTACCACCTCGTCTCACATATCCACCTTTGTTTGTCAACATTGACAACCAACAATGCACTTATTACACTAGGATCACATGCAACCCAATCACTCTTGTCATCGTTAGTGCAAACGATATATTATTCAAAACTGTCTTTGCTAACCTTAGCTCAACACATTCCCTCTTCGTTCTCGATCATCCTTCCCCACTTTCCATTATATGGAATCATTTTCTTTTACTTCTAGTGCATATCATTTTTTACTATATTTATTCTTGTCATAATATTACTACTTTCAAGTATATATGTTAACATGACGTATTAAAATATCATTGACATCAATTTACTTTTACATGTCATAATTTTTATTTTACTATTATTATTATTATTCTTCTAAGAACATACTTAGAATATGTCTTCTCAACAAATCAAGCACACTATGTATTCAAATCATGTTTTTCTACATCACCCTTATCATCAACATTTAGTTCGACCTAAAGTCTTACAGCAATGTTTTTCCTAGAATCCCACACATGAAAAGCATACATAATGCTTAACAAAGAAACCTTGAGGATTTAGGAATCTCTTATTACAACCCTTGACAAAAGCCTATCCGAACTCAAATCATCATCTTTGGTGGATAATGATTTCTTAAGGAACATGTCATTTTAAAAACTATAATACTCCTTATCTGAATGACATCTTGGATGAAGTCGTTCTCATAACAACGGTGTGTCAAACTATAAACGAATTATGTTCCCGTTTATTAAAGTGGTGTGATTGGTTGGATAAATTTGGGGTCAATTGAGTCTTAGTCATCGAGCATGTGTCTTGGTTCTTTTTATCTAGGTTTTTATTTTTTTAAATAGAATTGTATGTGTCTAGTTTCCAACATTTCTTGAAAATGTCATCATTTAGAGTACTCATAACTAAGACATGCATACCATGTTCCCCGATAGTATATTACTATATGTATACTTGCTATCATGATCTCTTTTATGATTTCTGTTACTATATGTATTCTTACTATATGTACTTTTGATATCATAATTAATAATTTTGCTATCTTGTGAGATAATTATTTTTGACATTTGGTATCATGATGCTTAACATCTTTATGACTTGGTATGTTATCTTTTTTGGACCCTTACTTGCTTTTGTTCATAATATAAGTGTTTACATGCTAAGTGCTTTGGATTATGGCTACAAAATTGGGTTCTGCCTATTTTTGAGGGTCTCTGCGACCAACAGATCCAAGATTGGTAGATCCGTCAATGCTTTTGGTAGATCTGTCCCTAGCAGAAGCCAAAATTTAGAATTTCTTGATTTTTAACTTTTAACACTTTATCTATTAGTTATGTTACCTGCTCCTAAACATTATCTTAAACCTTAGGATCAAAATACTATTCTCATATATTTGTTTTTGTTACATACATAACTATCACCGTTATTATGTATATGTGCGCTTGTCTACTAACTTTGTTTTGTAGTACACTTCCATAACTCAACTCCTTAGTGTCCCAGACAAGGGGGAGCTTCCAACGAGCACTTAAAGAGTACATCTTGTATACATATAGTTTCACATACTCATCCAACGGAGTATCTAGTTTCGCACTAACATTTTTTTGTAGGTTTTTGATAATACCTTGATGCCTCGAATAAGGGGGAACATTCGTCAAGAAGATTCATACACTCATTTATCATATATTTCTCCTATTGCTTCATGATATATATATATATATATATATATTATTATATTTATATATATAATATATATATATATATATTTACTATATATATATTATATATATATATAATATATATTATATATATATATATATAATATATTATATATATTATATGTTGAACAAAACTAACCCTTAATGTAGGTTAAGTCTTTGTAAGAAATTTGATCCATGAATTCATTAGCAAGGTCAATAATCATAGGAGTGCAAGGAGCTAGGGGGAGCTCAAAGGCATCAATATAGATAGCTCAAAGTTGCTTAGAAGATGAAGATTGTAGTATAACTTCACTAAGGATGATACAAGCTCGCCTTTCTGGGGAGAAACAAAGTTTAACTCCAAGGACACGCCCTTTTCAGCAATAGGTATGGAAGAGTGTTAACGGAGAAGGATCAAAGGATTGGAGCTGTTAGGAATACGAGAATCTTAGGAAAGTATCGGTTACTCCATAGATAACTGTTGTTAGCTCGTTAAGTATTATTTGGAACCTTAATAGGCCAAGTTAGGAAAAGCCCATGTAAATCCTATCCATGACCGGCCATATTAAGGTATTTATACACCTCTCTATGCCTTGGAGAGGTGGTTGGTTTTTAAGTATTTCACACACTTAATGCATTTTTCTTTCATGCTTACTTTCTCTCTCTAAAGTGTTCATACAACCACTCTCTCTCTAAAACGACCTCTCTTTCCCTTATCAAGTATGTTATTAGATATTCTACAATTGGTATCAAGATCCATGAAGTGATTTGTTTAGTTGTTGTGTTTGTTTTGGTTTGTTTTTTCTTTGTTTGTACATCATTTTCTTGTTCTTTCTTTGTTTTTGAAGCTTGTGTGTACACTAAAGGATCATTTACCTTGGTAAATCTGATCTAGTATCGTTAGGATATAGGTGTACAAGCTTAGAATTAAGAAAAACATCATTTTTGTTCAATCTTTGTGTTCGAATAGCCTTATAAAGAACAAAATCTTGATTTTAAATTTTTTGGCTTAAAAACCTTAAAGTTTCCATTTTTCTTGTTCCTATAGGATTAGTAACACTAGTTGTACAAGAATTTTTGCAAAACAACCATCAAAAAGGTGTCTTTTTGTGTTTTTAAAATTTTGGGTTTCGGATTAGTTGTAACCGATCTACTAAGGATTAGTGGAAACCGATCTACTCAAGTTTAGTGGTAACCGATCTACTCAACCGATCTATTAATTTCTAGTTGGAACCGATCTACTTCATCTTTAGTTGGAACCGATCTATTAATTTCTAGTTGGAACCGATCTACTTCATCTTTAGTTGGAACCGATCTATTAATTTCTAGTTGGAACCGATCTACTTCATCTTTAGTTGGAACCGATCTATTAATTTCTAGTTGGAACCGATCTACTTCATCTTTAGTTGGAACCGATCTATTCATTTCTAGTTAGAACCGATCTACTTCATTTTTAGTTGAAACCGATCTACTAAATTTTCAAAATTATACGGTTTGTTTCTTTGACTTGTAAAATCCCATGATACATTAACTTGTTTTCTCGGTTTTGTCAAGAATTGTAAAATCCCTTATAAGTTTCAAGACATAAAACACACAAAAGACAACTCATAACAACACAATTACTTTCAATCACCGTACGATCAAACAATAATCTTTTAACATACAAATTTCTCAATGACGACTCTTGCTGACAAAGCGATTCTTTTGGGTGCTGACAACCATCCACCAATGTTGGAAAAAGATATGTACGATTCTTGGAAAAGCAGAATGGAGCTATACATGATGAATAGACAACATGGATGAATGATCCTTGAATCCATGGAAAATGGTCCACTAATCTGGCCTATGATTGAGGAGAATGGTGTGACTAGGCCAATAAAATACTCTGAATTGACTCATGCGGATGCAATTCAAGCTGATTGTGATGTCAAAGCAACAAATATCATTCTCCAAGGATTATCGCCAGAGGTCTATGCACTAGTTAGCAATCATCAAATCGCCAAGGAACTTTGGGAAGAATTCAACTTCTCATGCAAAGAACTTCATTGACGAAACAGGAAAGAGAGTGCAACCTATATGATGAATTCGATAAATTTTCTTATAAGAAGGGGGAAACATTACGTGATTTCTACTTGAGATTTTCAGTGCTACTCAATGACATAAACATATACAATGTGAAACTGGAACAATTTCAAGTAAACACCAAGTTTTTAAATACCCTTCCTTCTGAGTGGAGCAAATTTGTGACTGATGTCAAATTACTTCAGGATTTTCACACAACTAACATTGATCAGCTTCATGCTTACTTTGGACAACATGAATTTCATGCAAATGAAGTTTGTCTAATGCATGAACGCAACTCAGATCCGCTTGCCTTAGTTGCAACTCATCAACTGACACAGTCTCCTTATTAAACTCATCAGAACATATACCAAAACTCTTAATTTCAACCACAAGTTTCACGATATCAGTCTCCATAGTATGGATCACCTTATCAGTCTCAACAATACTTAACCAATCAACCATCAACACCTCTTTCAGTCACTTATCCATCTAATGATAATCAATCATCAGTTCGCCATAACGTTTATTCTCCATAACCATCCATCCCTCAATATGCTCCCACAGTCAACCAACAACCACAACAACCAGAATTTCCCCAACTAGACTCGGGTCTAACTGTTCCAGTGTTCAAGCAAGGTGACGATCCCATTGATTCCATCAACCATATGATGTCATTCCTATTAGTTGTTGTCACATCCCGCTATCCTACTACCAAAGACTAGCTGAGGAATTCATCAAACCCTAGGTAACAAGCTACCATTAATGATGGAAGAGTGAATTTACAACCTGTACAGGGGAGGAAAATTTCTTTTGCTACGGGTACCACTAAGACCTACACTCCAGGAGCAAGTGGAAGCAATTCTAGGAAACAAAGGACTGTTATTTGTTACAATTGCAAAAGGGAGGGACACATGTCCAAACAATGCACTAAACCTAAAAGGAAACAGGATGATTCTTGGTTTAAGGATAAAGTGTTGCTGGTACAAGCTTAAGCAAATGGTCAAATTCTACATGAAGAAGAGATAGCATTTTTGGCAGATTCAGGAATTGCAGAAGGTCAAGCCACACAGACAGTCATTACCCACAATGTCGCTTATCAAGCCGATGATTTGGATGTATATGACTATGATTGTGATGAACTCAATACTGTCAAAGTTGCTCTCATGGTGAATTTGTCTCATTATGGTTTAGATGTTCTTGCTGAGGTACACAATCCTGATAATATGAATAACAATATGATAAATCAAGATGTACAAGCGAGGCCGTCTTTTGAACAGTCAAATGTTGTGAATCATTCAGAAACTGAAATAACTAGTGATAGCAATATCATTCCTTATTCTCAGTATGTGCATGAAACACAACATGCAGCTGTTCAGAATTCTAACTCCTCTGCACAACAAGATGGACTAATATTATATGTGAGTGAACAACTAAAAACCCAAGTAATTAATTGCACCAAGATTAATCTGGACAATAAAAGTTTCAATGATACTTTAACTGCTGAGCTTGAAAGATATAAAGAACAAGTTAAAGTTTTGAAAGAAGGACAAAATATTGATTTAAAGAGTCGAGATAACGTTTCAAATTCATGTGAACAATCTGTCGAGATTGATCGTCTTAAACAAACACTTTCTGAACAGCTAAAAGAAAAAGAATCTTTAATGCAAACAATTACTCTTTTTTAAAATGATTTTAAGAAAGAAGAATATAGAAACATTGATAGAGAAATTGCTTTAGAAAAGAAGATCAAACAGCTAGATAATATTGTTTATAAAAGAGATTAATCAGCACAAACTGTTCGTATGTTGAAAAAACCATAGTTTTTCTATGACCATACCACTAAACAAGCTCTAGGTTTTTTTCTATCTAAAGAAAGCTCAACAGTTGGAACCAAAGCTTTATAATGGTAATGTCATTAAGAGCACTAGTGCTATTGTGATTCCTGACACTGAAGAAACCCTAATGCTTATTGAAGAGAGTCGTTTAAAAATTCTTTTAAAACAACAAGATCCAATGGTTTTAGAAAAGAAAGTTAATACCACACCATTTGATTATGCTGTTCTCAACCAACTTTCTCAAGATTTTGAAAAACGATTTGTTCCACAAACTAAATTATCTGCTAAACAAGCCTTTAGGTCTTAGAATTCTATGAATTCTTTTGATCCTAGTCCTTCTTGTAGACCCACCAAAGTCAAGGTTCCAAAAGAACTTCCTAAAGTCAGCATCGTAAATACGAGTTTGAAGAAACTTAAACACCATCTTGCTGGTTTTGATGTGGTTTTCAAAGAAAGAACCATGGCCACAGCCATCACTGAGGGCTCGTGGGGGTTTGAACATACAAAAGCTTGTTTTAGGGATGAAATTATTCCATTTGTAAAAGCTTTGAAGGACATATTCAATACATTTGATCAATATTTAATTGATGAACTTACTGAAGTCCAAAATATCTTTCATCAAATAGAACAGGCTGTGGAACAACATCGTTTAGAGTCCAAAATGTTTAAAATTAAAATGAATCAAGTTTTAAATGAGAACGAACGACTCTTGGAACAAGTCATTAATAAAGATATAGTAAACATAATTATGAATTCTACTGTCGATAATGCTTCTATGAATGTGAATGAATGTAAAAAGTGTATCAAACTTGAGACTGAGCTTCTCAACAAAAAGGATTTCATTGAAAAAGAGACTTACGATAAACTGTTCAGAAGTTATATAACTCTTGAAAGACATTGCATCTCTTTAGAAGTTGACACTCAACTTAATCAGGAAAATTTTCAAAGGGACAATTCTGTTTCAAATCAAAGTGCTCCAAATTTTGATCAATACTTTGAATTAAATGAATTGAAAGCTCAGTCCCAAGAGAAAGACACGGTCATAAGAAAGTTGAAAGAGAGAATTAAATCTTTAAGTGGAAATATGAATGAGGATAAGGTCAAGAAGAACATAGAACAGATTGAAACGATAAATATTGAATTGGATCATAGGGTGTCAAAACTTATAGCTGAGAATGAACATTTGAAACAAACCTATAAGCAACTTTATGACTCGATTAAACCGACACGTATTCGATAAAAAAAACAATGCGATACTTTAATTAATCAAGTCAATCAAAAGTTTGTGGAAATCTCTGACTTAAATGTAAGTCTTCAGGAAAAAGTTGTGGTCATTACAGCTCTTAATGATGAACTAAGCAAACTTAAAGGAAAAGATTTAGCTGATAATGTTGTTACCAAAAACACCATTACTCAAGAAATGCTTAAGATTGATGTGGAACTAATAGCCCCTAGATTGTTGAACAATAGGACAACTCACTCTGACTACCTTAGGCACACTTAGGAACAAGCTGCGATTCTTAAGGAAATAGTGGAACAAGGAAAATCATAAAATCCTCTAAATAATTCCTTAGACTCTGCTTGTAAGTATACCAAACGAATTCAGGAGTTTCTTATAATAATCAAACAAACCTGCCCTAGCATCAACAATTCAAGTGATAAATTAGTGGTTGTGACCCCAAAGAACAAGGATAAAAGAGTTAGATTCATTGAGCCCGTCACATCCTCAGGAAACACAAACATAAAAATAGCTTCTTCATCAAACCTAGTTTCTAACAAACCTATGTTGTCTTCTATAGGAGTAAAACCGTCTACCAGTGCTAGCGGATCACAGCCTTCAGGCAATACAAAGAAGGATAAGATTTAGAAAACACCAAGTAATACTCAGAAGAATAAAGTAGAAGCCCACTCTAAGACAGTTAAATCTAGTTTGAAAAATAATAATTGTGTTGTGGAACCTAACAGAATTGCAAATGTGCAGCATTCCAAGCTTAATGCGAATTCTAAACTTCTATGTGTTAAGTGTAATGGTTGCATGCTTTCTGATAATCATGATTTGTGTGTTCTTAATTTTATCAATGATGTGAATGCTCATGTTAAATCTAAATCTGTTAAGAAAAGTTCAAAAAGAAAAGTTTGGAAACCAACAGGAAAGGTGTTCACAAATATTAGATACACTTGGAGACCTACTGGTCAGACCTTCACTATAGTAGGAAATGCATGCCCTTTAACTAGGATTATCATAACTGCTGAAGTGCCACTTAGGAAAATAAATGCTCTAGAAATTGATACACCTAAGCCTGTAGTAACATTGGTTTACTCAAGGAAACCTAGGAAATCCAAAACTAATGTTCCTGTTAGCAAACCTAAGATTGTTAAATCTATATCCGCTAACAACAAGGAATCCAGTAAATCTTGGGGATCCATACTTTTCGATGTTCCATCTTCCTCTCTTGATGAATGCAGGTCATCCAAATTGTTCAATGGTATTTGGACTTCGGCTGCTCTAAGCATATGACCGGAGATCACTCTCAGCTCACCAATTTCGTCAATAAATTTTTGGGTACTATAAAATTCAGAAATGATCATGTGGCAAAGATATTTGGATATGGTGATTATCATATTGGGAATGTTATGATCTCAATGGTTTACTATGTGGAAGGACTTGGACATAACTTATTCTTCGTTGGGAAATTCTATGATTTGAACCTTGAAGTTTCTTTTTGTCAAGACACCTGCTTTATTCATAATCTAAAAGGTGTTGATCTAATGACTGGATCTTGCGGCAACAATCTGTATACACTGTCTCTTGGAGATATGATGACGTCCTCTCCTATATGTCTCTTGTCAAAGGCCTCAAAGACTAAGTCATGGCTATGGTACAGACGTTTGTCTCATCTGAACTTTGGTGCAATCAACCATTTAGCTAGACAGGGTCTTGTGAGAGGTCTCCCTAAGCTGAAATTTGAAAAGGATCATCTGTATTCTGCGTGTGCGATGGGAAAAAGCAAGAAGAAACCCCCACAAACCTAAATCTGAAGACACCAACCAAGAAAACTCTATCTTTTGCACATGGATCTTTATGGCCCAATGCGTGTCGCAAGTGTTAATGGAAAGAAGTACATCCTTGTCATTATCGATGATTACTCTTGATTTACATGGGTAAAGTGCTTAATGTCATAAGATAAAGCTCCAGATTTCTTAATCAAGTTTCTCAAGATGATTCAACTGTGGCTTAAGGAACTTGTCCGATGAATCAAAACAGATAATGGAACGGAATTTGTTAATTAAACTTTCTGTGAATATTATAAGAAGGTTGGAATCTCTCATGAAACATCTGTTGCTCGCTCTCCACAGCAAGATGGTGTTGTTGAAAGACGTAATCGTACGCTAATTGAAGTTGCCCGCACAATGTTAATTTATGCAAAAGGTCTGTTATTCTTATGGGCAGAAGTAGTTGCTACCGCATGTTATACCCAAAATCGTTCCATCATACTTCTTCGTCACGGCAAAACACCATATGAGCTTTTACATGACAAACTTCCAGACTTATCATTTTTTCATGTATTTGGTGCACTTTGTTATCCGACAAATGATAGCGAGAACTTAGGAAAGTTACAACCGAAAGCTGATATTGGTATTTTCATTGGCTATGCACCCACAAAGAAAGAATTTTGAATTAACAACTGACGTACCAAACGAATCATCGAAACAATTCATGTAGATTTTGATGAGCTGACAGCTATGGCTTCTGAACACAGCAGTTTAGAACCCGCACTTCATGAAATGATTCCTGCAACAATCAGTTTAGGACTCGTGTCAAACCCTCCTCCTTCAATACTGTTTGTACCACCTTTAAAAACTTATTGGGATCTTTAGTTTCAACCACTGTTTGATGAATTACTCAACCCTCTATCAAGTGTTGATCGCCCAGCCCTAGAAGTCATTGCTCCAATTGTTGAAGTAGTAGCTTCAGAACCTGCTACATTAACCAGTTCACCCTTCTCAACAACTGTTGACCAAGATGCACCATCACCTAGTAACTCACAAACAACACCTGAAACTCAATCTCTTGTCATTTCTAACGATGCTGAAGAAGAAAATCACAACTTAGATATTGCACACATGAATAACGATCCATTCTTTGGCATTTTAATTCCAGAAAATGATTCCGAAGCATCTTCTTCAGACGTTATTCCCACCATTGTGTACACTACTGCTCCTAACTCAGAACACGTTACTAAATAGACCAAGGATCATCCTTTAGACAACATTATCGGTGAACTCGAAAGACCTGTTTCCACAAGACTCCAACTCCATGAACAAGCCTTATTTTGTTACTACGATGCTTTCCTCACATCAGTTAAACCAAAGACTTATAAAGACGCATTAACTCAATCATGCTGGATTGAAGCAATGCAGGAGGAGCTAAATGAATTTGAACGTCTTAAAGTCTGGGAACTCGTTCCTCGTCCAGATAAAGTGATGGTTATTACTTTAAAATGGATCTACAAGGTGAAACTTGATGAATTAGGAGGAATACTAAAAAAACAAGGCTCGATTAGTTGCACGTGGTTATTGTCACGAAGAGGGAATTGATTTTGAAGAATCCTTTGCTCCTTTGGCTAGACTTGATGCTATTCGAATATTTCTCGCATTTGCTGCTCATATGAATATGATCGTCTACCAAATGGATGTAAAGACGGCATTCTTAAAAGGCATTCTGCGCGAAAAAGTTTATGTCAGCCAAGTGAACGGGTTTGTGGATAAAAACAATATGAATCATGTGTACAAGCTTAAGAAGGCTCTTTATGGATTAAAACAAGCTCCTTGCGCGTGGCACGATCTATTGTTAAAGTTTCTACTCTCTCAAGAATTCTCTAAAGGAACCGTAGATCCCACATTGTTAATCAGAAGACAAGGCAAAGACATTCTCCTGGTACAAATCTATGTCGATGATATAATCTTTGCGTCTACCACACCTGAACTATGTGACCAATTTTCAAAAATAATGTGTTCAAAGTTTAAGATATCGATGATGGGCAAAATATCATTCTTTCTTGGACTTCAAATGTAGAATCCAAAATAATCACTTCACTTCATAATTAAGAACAAGAAAGTAAGCTAGGAGATGATAAGAATTGTAGAGAGAAAAAGTGAGAGAGAATGAGAAGTTTACATGCAAAATGAAATGTTACAAATGACCAACCCACCTCACTTTCCTTGGAGAGGTGTATATGTATCAAAACTAAAAGGCTTTCATGCCTTTAGTAATTCTACGGGCCGGGCTCAGGATTACTTGGGCTTTCGCCCGATACACGTGACCGGTTAGCTTATATTTAAGAGCCCATTTACCCGTCTAGCCTATTACAACGTATATTAAATAATGACCGAGACCTAATATAATTAATGAACGAACTTCCATTTTTCGACTTAATATTTTAAGGCTAACAATCTCCCCCTAAGTGAGTTCATTGTGACACTCCTTCGTGAGATCAATGAGATTGCTTTTGTCGTTAAGCCATGATCTTTGTCTATGTCAACGTTGTAGGTATGTTCCTTCATGCTTTATGATCTTTAATCTTTAGCCTTTGTCATTGTCTTTTGACTTTGTCTTTTCGTCCGAGATCTTTAAATCTTTATCCTTCCGTCTTGATTGTCTTTGCCACCTTGCGATCTTATGTCTTGACCAACATGCTCATACTTTGCATCATCTTGAAAGCTTGCTAACAATCTCCCTTGATAGACTTGATATCTTTGAAGGAATATCTTGTATATCAGAGTTTGTGCGGAAGTCTTTGTCTTTAATTCTTGAGCTTTCATGATTCTTGAATCTCGATGCTTATAGTATGTCTTTGTAGTTTGAGCATGAGCATGTGGTAATGAATCCGACTTCATCTGGAATCAGTGATAATAAGGCATACCTCTCCATCTTTATGTATCCTGAAATAAAATAGTTAGCAATAAAGCGTGTGGACGAATAGGTCTTTTTCATTCGTCCAGATTTGGTTAGATTAACCTTCGGTTCCGTAGGACCATTTTACAGTATAAATATTGTACCTGTGATCAGGTAGATTCAAAGAATCTCCTTGACAGGGTTTCCAGCTCAAAGCGTAGGATCTTCTAACACAGATGTATTAGATTTACCATGCTTGCTAGTTCTCATTACTGAAACGTCTCAAAGCAGACAACACGGTAAGAGTGAATCAGATGTTTACTATCTTTCTAATTAAGTTGTCAATTCATTTACTGGAACAAGTTTGATTCGCATTAAATCGCACCATCGTTTCTTTCCAGTAGACACAAGTTTGATTCATATAGAATCTCGCAAGTCACCTACCAAGAGCTTGTTTGATGTTGGCTCAAGCAGGATTTTCATCTTCATTGTGAGTACATAAGTATCACTCGGTATGTTTCTGGCCCACAATCACAATGGATAATGGTGTAGGACTCTTGATTAATGCTTGTAAACTAATTGGTATTCAACAAGTGTTAGTAATGGAATGGTGTCCATAATGAGATTTATTTTATGGATCTCCTTGGCTTTAGTCTCTCCTTGATTAGTGCGTTTTGGTGGTTTTTTTTCTGTATTCGGAGGCTGGAGCAGACTGCCACCTATTAAATATCAACTATCTCAGAGTGAGAAGTCAATAGAAGTCATGTGTATCTTTATGAAAAATGAGACAAGTTTTTGTTGAGAGAAACCCGAATGGCTAGGGAGGGTTGTGCATTACATCACTGGGTCTATGATGTCGTCTTCAATATCAGCAATCAACATTGTGATTATGACAGCATATGTATTGACCCAGTTTCTGCCTAAGTTGTGTGGAGGGCTACTTTCTTTAGACCCTTTATCCATACATTTCTTTTTAATTCTTCAACCCCTTCAATGCTTACCAAGACGTCATTACTAACACCTTGTTGTGATTATTCCAGTGTTAGCTCAATCTTAGTCGGCATTCTTCCCTTATACACATTCATCTCCAATCATACCTAAGGACTGCTATTTCTAACTATGGAGTGTCCTTGGGTAGATCCCTCCGGTTCTGGTTGGATCATAGGACTAATACCTAACCTAACCACCTTATGACTTCAGAATCGTCGTGAATTAAGATGTTGTTGGGTATGAGATCGTAACCATAAAACCTTTTTCGAAGAGTATCAAGCACTTTGAGTCGATTAGATCACTTATTATTTTCAAGATCACATTTTAAATACATTTCTCCCCTTATTTTAAATACTAATTCACTTAGTTTTTGAAATACTTTGTGATTAAAATTTATCTTGAAATACCATGGGGAAAACTTTTACTTAGCATGAATTATATGGAACATTAACTTGCTCCCCCCCGATTTTACATATGTTTGACACCAAAAACAATGATACCAAGTTGTAAAATGAATATAAAATTAAGGGTTAGCATTGTTGAGCACACAATTTTGAAAGATTATAAATTGTCATGGCAGAATTTTTGAAAAAATGTGCTCAACCACCTAATCATCTTATAACAATCAATCTATTTAATAGTCATTATTATTCCTTAGATGTTATTAAGACCTTTTATAATGTGTTAAATACATAAAAATTGTCATGTTATGATGTATCCAACAATCATTAAAACATTGTTTTTCAGAAAACTCCCCCACAAACATTGACTCATTTGAAAATGACACCTAATGTAGAATAATTGTCTTGTAAAACAATATGAGGGATGGAGTGTTGAACACACAATTTTGTAAAATTTTTGAATCGTCATGAATAAATTCTTGAAAAATTATGTTCAACTTTTTGAAAAAACCTAATGTTAGAAGACTTCATTTTCTAACGCTAGGATAAGCGCATATTATGGCGTACACTCTCCTTTGTCGTTCGGGTCCGAGTTGCAAATCTGGGAGTGATTACTAATGTCATTAAGAAAATTAGAAATGACATGTTTTGAAAACATTTGAAACTCCTGTTTGAACTTCATTTACACGCCCGTGTCGATGTTAATCAACATTTCTAGGTACATAAATGTTATCGATTCCAAGAGACATGTCGAGAAGAATATTTTTTGAAACATTTTCTGATTTTTTGATTTTGTATTTTCTTTTTGAAATTTTATATTTTTGTATTTTCTTTTTTTCAAAAATATGTACATGGTGATGTTTGATGAAGTATCAAGCAGATTCATTTGTCAGAACCTCCAGTTCTGCTGGAGTCAAACATCTCATACCAATTCGCCTGACAAGATACTGAAACCTATCTTCGGATAGGGCTTTAGTAAACATATCAGCCAATTGGTATTCAGTTCTGACAAAGTACAATTCAATTATACCATTTTCAACCTGTTCCTTGATGAAATGATACCGAGTATGGATGTGCTTGGTACGGGAGTGCTGCACGGGGTTGCATGAGATTGTTATGGCTGACTGAGAGTCGCAATACAATGGTATTTTGTTGTAGTTGAAGCCATAATCTTGAAGTTGTGTCCTCATCCACATTACTTGAGCACAACTTGCAGATAATGCCACGTATTCAGCCTCTGCGGATGACATTGTAGTACAGTCTTGCTTCTTTGACATCCAGCTGACTAATTTATCACCTAGGAACTGTATTCCTCCAGAAGTGCTTTTGCGAGTATCAACGCAACCGGCATGATCGACATCTGAAAAAGCTATTAGTTCAAAGCCAGAACCCTTCGGATACCAGAGTCCCATGTTAATGGTACCTCTTAAGTATCGAAAGATCCTTTTAACCTCTTTGAGGTGTTTTTCAGTCGGTCTTGCTTGATATCTTGCACAATAACATACTGCTTGCACTATGTTCTGATCCGATTAGATGTCAGTACTATGAGTGACGATTTTGCTATGGTAGATCAGTTTGGTCTAGGTTCACCCACTCAAGTCTGCGTCTAATTTAGGTTTGGTAGCCATTGGTGTACCAATGCTTTGTCCTTTTTCCATACCATGTTTTTTAAGTATTTATAAAGTGTATTTGGCCTGATTGATAAAGATACGGCGTGGGGATTGGTGGATCTGAAGTCCTAAAAAGAATTTCATTTCCCCCATTAAGGACATCTCAAATCTACTATGCATTAATTTTTCAAATCATTTAGAAAATTTAGGGTTTGTGGACCCGAAAATAATGTCATCAACGTAAATTTGCACAAGTAGAATGTCCTCCCCGTATCTTATTGTGAACAAAGTCGGGTCAATGGTACCTTTAGTAAAACCTTTAGATATCATATATTTTGAGAGTTCATCATACCAGGCTCTTGGAGCTTGTTTTAATCCATATACAACTTTCCTTAAACGGTAAACTTTGTCTGGATGATCAGGATCAACGAATCCGTCCGGTTGTGCAACATAAACCTCCTCCTTCAGTGGACCATTAAGAAATGTCGTTTTCACGTCCATCTAATAAATTGGAAAAGACTTGTGTGCAGCATATGCGACGAAAATCCGAACAGCTTCCAAGCGAGCAACTAGAGCAAATGATTCTTCGAAATCAATACCCTCTTCCTGAGCATAACCCTTAGCTACAAGTCGTGCCTTATTACGAATTACAGTTTGGTCTTCATCCTTTTTGTTCTTCCATAACCACTTTAGCTTGATTACGTTCTTGCCAAAGGGTTTGTCAACGAGTTCCCAGACTTGGAGTCTGTCAAACTGATGAAGTTCTTCCTGCATTGCTTCTATCCATGCAGAATCAGCCATTGCTTCCTTAATGTTTTTCGGTTCCGCAGTACTCACGGTGAGTGCGAACATACACATTTCAGGATCGGTTGCAAGTTGTCGTCTTGTTTGCACTGGCTTGGATGGATTTCCACGAACTTGAGTTAACGGGTGATCTTTTGTCCATCGGTATTCAGAATCTTGAGGTTGATTATTGGTTATGAATATTTGTAATTACCAATATTGATGGTTGGATGACGCAAGCAATTCTGTTGTAACCGGTGTACAGAACGGATTGGTAAATTCTGCTTGATCATTTTGTTTTTCATCAGCATGACATGTGGTTGGTCTTGATGGTTATGTTTGTCGGGTGAATATGGTTTGAAGGTTAGTGGTCTTGTTGAGCAGAATTGTCGGTGGTAGAAGAAGACTTGTTGATACATGAAGTACCCGCATTGAAATAAATTATATCATACATAAGGAACTTCCAAATAGAAAGATTCAACTTTGTTGTTGATGGAACAGTTGGTATTATGCTAGGAGAAACATTTTGTAGTTGTGGGTCAGGGGTCAGTGTTGTCATAATTGACGGCCTTTTGTCGTTGAGATACGAATGGACTCTGAAGTGTCATTAGCAATAGACAGTCTCTGACTTCTCTTTGATCTCATTTATTCAGAGATGTATGGATTCATTACCAATCTTGTTCTCTTGTTAGTTGCACGTTGAATATCCCTTTGACTTGAGTTGAGTTCCCATCAAATGCACAGTCCCCCTTTTTCTTTCATTTTATCCAAATTTTCACCATCTCTGGTTAGGTAACAAATGCAACTAAAGATGTGAAGGTGTTTAATCAAAGGTTTCCTGTCATTGATGATGTGATATGCCATTTTCTCATGTGTTGGGATGATGATAGATCTGTTTTGAGTATAGCATGCGGTTTCAATTGCTTCGGCCTAAAAGAACAAAGGAAGTTTAGAAGCTGAAAGCATCGTTCGAGCAGCCTCAACCAGAGTACGGTTTTGTCTTTCGACAATGCCGTTCTGTTCAGGTGTTCGTGGTGTAGAAGTTTGATCCTTAATTCCTTCTTCTTTAAAGAATGCATTAAGTTCTCTGTTTAGAAAAATCAGTGCCTCTGTCTCGTACGAACAAAAAAGTACTGGGGTTAAAAGATTTCTTTGGATCTTCGTGAGAAAATCTTTTAAAACTTTGGTGTTTCATCCTTGGAACGTAGAATGGAGTCCAAGTGTATCTTGATTAAGTCATCTACAATTCCCAGTAATATATTTCTTTCCATTTTTGCTAGCAACCGCATTGGGACCACACAAGTCATATGAAGCAAATTAACGTCCTTTTGAACTTAGAACTTCATTTGTCTTGAATGAACTTATTTTTGCTTTTTATCTACTTTCACAAGAGGAAAACTTAGTGATCCTAGACTTAACTTCAGGTTTTGGTTAACCAATCACGAACATCCTTCTTTGAAAGCAAGTTGATGTGGTCGAAGTTAAGAATAGAAAGTCTTCGGATGCCATAACCATGCTTGAGTTGGTGATGCTTTCGCCATGAGACAGATTGGAGTTGATGAAGTAGTTTCATGAAGGGAAATTGTATAGAGATCAGATCGACAGTTACCGGTGAGTAAATCATTTCCTGAAGATCTCTGACGAAAACACGTAGATTTCGGAAAGCAACTTAAAAATGCGTCATAAAATGGAACAACGAGAAATAGATTGTGATTGATACCTTCGACTATATAACCCTCGTTGATCGTGTTATTTCCTTGACCAAAGTCTCCTATAACACAAGATATTGGAGCAAATTGATCATTGCCAAAATGAACGGTACCTAAATATTTTTCAACAAAATTGCACAGTAGTGATAGATTGCCCGTCATGTGCTTTGTTGTTGGGAATAAATCTTTACAAGAGTTAATATTGCCAAGGTATAACTAATAGTACTAATGGAGTTAGTACTGCCAGTACAAACTTAGTACTGCCAGAGTTAGTTAATATGCTAGGCTGAAAGATTAATGTGCCGTATGTCGGAAGTGCTGACATGAAAGTAAGGATGAAAGAGAAAAATAAGAAAGGTATATTGTTTATATTTGTTTTTGAAATTGTAACAAACTTCCTAAATAGTTCGGCATTATCTTGTCAAGGATCTTTGTTGTATTAAAAGGGTGATCCTAGTTTAAGGTTTAATAGACGTTGTTTTTGTCTTAACAGTTTAGATACATTGTAGAGAAATAAATTGCTTCAAGGTTTGTAACCCTAAGTAATACAAGAGTATGTATTATTTTAATAATATTCGAAGCAGTTGTGTTCTCTTCTTTGTACTTTGGTTGTTACTGTTCATTGATAATTACCTCTAGAGTATCAAAGTGTAGATTCCGCATACACTTTGGTATACAAACAAAGTCTCAACCATTGTTATTTTGGATTCATCGAAGGTAATAAACACTTTACAACGTAAAGAATCGATCAAGGCATGGGATCAACAAGTGGTATCAGAGCCTGTGCTTTAAGAAACTTTGATCTAGGAGTAATGGAGTTGGAAAATTCTCAGAACAATACGTTGGCAAAGCTTCCCATGCTCAACATCGCGGGAGATGAGATGTGGGAGATAAGGATCAAACAGTACTTTCAGATTCAAGATTATGCTCTATGGGAGGTCATAGAGAATGGGAATTCATGGGTACCTATTCCTGTTACAGTAACAAAAACTGGTCTATCAAAAGGGATTGAAGATGACTGTGCCTTCTACTACTTAAGAAAAGATTTGTAAAAAGAATGATGTAAATGCCAGAAGTCTTCTGCTTATGGCCCTGCCCAATAAACATCAAGTTACCTTTGACCAGTATGTTGATGCTAATTCAATTTTATGCCATTAAAAGATCGAATTTGGAAGGATTGGGAAGACAACAAAGAAGAACAGAAGGCACTGTGAAGCTAAAGTATAAAAAACTATAATTCTTCAAGCTCTGGAATCACTGATGCTATCTTTAACAGCTTCAAAGCTTGTTAGTAGATTGGCAATTCTGGGTGTAGTTCCTCTCCAGAAGATTAAATGTTAATTTTTGAGGAGTCTTACCTTTGATGGGTATAAACATGTGGTAGTCTGGATGAACAAACCGACTTTGATATATTGGGTTGGTGATTTGTACAACAATTTTAAAAATTTTTGGAACAATAAGGTTTTAAGAGATTGCCCCCATAAACTGGTGCTAACAATGATGTTCAGAACTTGGCCTTGACTAACCACATCAGGTAGCAGGTTACATAATATTAATACTGTATCCTGAAGTTAGTACTGTTTACCACCAAAAGTTAATACTGCTTGAGTACTGAAAATTAGTTTGCTAGTTTAGTTGATGCCACAGTATATGCCTTTTTAATTCCACTTAACCACAAGGGTCTCAAGTAGTTCATGAA
Organism: Tanacetum coccineum; assembly: GCA_026074375.1. Taxonomy (NCBI): domain Eukaryota; kingdom Viridiplantae; phylum Streptophyta; class Magnoliopsida; order Asterales; family Asteraceae; genus Tanacetum; species Tanacetum coccineum. The sequence continues at coordinate 85,537 of BQNB010000723.1, read as the reverse complement.
GCTCTTGAGCAAATCTTCATGATGATGGATTTGGAAGAAATGGATCTAAGTAGGGGGAATATGGCATGCTAAGCATGAGGGTAAGAAAGTTCTCATCAGAGAAATGGAAGGAAGATCATCATTAATGAAAGCAGTACTGCTGGATATGTTAACTCAAAAGGTAGAATGTTTCATCTGCCATAAAATGGGGACATTTTCGCTAAAGGAATGCAGTAGCTCCAAGGGTTAAGACAACAGAAATTGGAATCAAGGTAGCTCATCAAAGGCAGTATAGTAAAGGATTGTAGATTGCTTTGAAAAGGCAATGTGTGCTATAGATGGTGCTGGATTTGATTGAAGTAACATGGAAGAGGAAGAAATTTAAGCAAACATGGCTCTCATGGCATTCTCAGATTCTAAGGTAACAAATGATAAATATTGTTCTAAATCTTGTTTGAAAAACTATGAAGCTCTAAAGAAACAGTTATGTTGATTTACTTGTTAAATTAGATGTACTGGTTTACAAGCTTCTACATTACAAAAGACGGTTTATCAATTTTAGAAGGACCAATCATTAAATATAAAGAATTGAAGTCCTTTTTTCTGAGGAAATTACTTTGCTTAAAAGAAGTGTAGGTCACAAAGAATATCAAATGGGATTACTTAGGACTGAACTTGAAAAGGTTAAGGAAGAAAAGGAGGGGTTTAGGGGGTTTTAGTTTATGGATTACTAAAGTTTGGAAAAATCAGCAAAAGGACTTGATCAGTTGTTGCAGTCAAATTAATTGACAAGTAGCAAAAGGGTTTTGGTATAATGCTGTTCCCCCTCACTCATCCTTTGAATTCTTAAATAGCCAACACCTTATAGTTTATCTTATTCAGGGTCTAGAAGAATTCAAACAAACCTGAGGTAAATGGTATCGGTCCTAGGGATGCCAAGTGTAAAGCCTACCACTAGTTGTGATAAAGAGTTAGATAATTCTAAGGAGAATACTGATGACTCTTTAAAACAACAACAAAAGACTGATTCTAGCTCTGTTAAGTCTCCACTTAAGGTAGACATGTTTAGAAAGAAGAAATTTTATCGTCTGCTAATCATGTAGGGAAGAAGAATCTAAGAAAGCTAGAGAGATAATGTGCTCCATATTATTTAAGTTGGGTGCAGATGATGTAGGATGATGTTGAGCCTACTCCCTAAGTTGAAAAGAAAATGTTATACCTACTGCTACTAAGAAAGAGTTTGTTAAACCTGAAAAAACAGTTAGGAGGTCAGTTAGGTATGCAAAAATGTATAGGTCACAAAGACCTAGAGGAAACAAGGAATTGGAAATGGTCAAAAATCCAATCAATTAGGATGTAACTTTGTTTTTAATAACAAGGCATGTTTTATACTGGTTGGAAGTTTTGATCACATTCAATCAGCTGTCTCCTAAGGTACACAAACACTATGGCTCCAATGGAGCTGTCTTAATGAAAGACTGGGGTCTAAAAAAAATGTTTTAATACTGGAAGGTCTGTTAATACTGTTTTAGGTCTTGTTAAACACTGGTCGACCTTGTGTTATGCTAGGTTCTTTTACTTACTGTTAGGCCTTCTTATACTGCTCACCCAAAATCAACAGTTCATTGTGCTAGACCAAGGACATATTTTCAAAATCAAGGCCACTTCAACTGTTTCACAAGCCCTTTTACAAGATAACAACATTACCAAAAAGGTCTTATAATCAAAATGTTAATACTGGTAGGCAAAATGTTAATACTGTCAGGGAAAAGGGGTTTAATGTTGTTAAGCCCTCAGCATGTTGGGTTTGGAAACCTATCAAACCCAATGGTGCATCACTGGTTTTCAACAAATATAATTACATTGATGCACGAGCAGATCAAAGTCAAGTAATGGCTTGGGTCCCTAAAGAAAACTAAACTTCATATGTTTTATGTACAGACAATTCTCAATACTAAATGATAAAGGCTTTGTTGATAGTGGATGCTCAAGGCACATGACTGGAAACATAGCTCATCTTTCAGATTTCAAAGACTTTGATGGAGGTTATGTTACTTTTGGTGGAGGAGCATATGGAGGCAGAATTACTGGTACAGGTACTATTAAAACTGGTAATCTTGATTTTGATGATGTATACTTTGTCAAAGAGTTAAAGTTCAACCTCTTTAGTGTCTCACAGATGTGTGACAAAAAGAACTATGTTCTTTTTACTGACTCTGAATGTCTTGTCCTATCTCCTAATTTTAAGTTGCCTGATGAAAATCAGATACTTCTTAAAATTCCTAGACAGGATAACATGTACAGTTTTGATATGAAAAACATAGTTCCTAAAGATAGTTTAACTTGTCTAGTTGCAAAGGCTACATCTGAAGAATCAATGCTATGGCATAGAAGGCTTGGTCATATAAATTTTAAGAATATTAATAAACTTGTCAAAGAAAATCTTGTAAGAGATCTGCCTTTCAAAAGTGCCCTTAAAAAAAAAAGATTTGAGAATAAATGAAATTCATACCATGTGTTGCCTGTCTTGTTTTAAAAAAGGGGGGGCAAGCATAAAACCCCAACAATTTTAGCCTCATTTGGTTAAAGACCAAGGGCTTTAAATTTCCATTTTAAACTTAAAGCCAATTGTTTATGCTGGCATTTATGGAAAAATCCTTCTTTTGGGTCCAAAAAAAAACTTTTGTTAGTAAGGTCTTTAAATGCATAAAATAAAAAAAAAGTTTTTTACTACTTAGTAAAGTCACTGATTGTATTATAGTAGATTTTTTATAGGGTTTTCCTTTTTTTTTTAACCAAAACTTAAAGGATTTGAAAAAACAAAGTGAAGGGGGAATCCTTAAAAAAATTTTTTTTTTTTTTTAGTAGTCTAATGCATAAAAAGTACTGCTTAGTAGTCACTGATGATTATAGTAGATTTTAATGGGTTTTCTTTTTAACAACTAAGGATGAAAAAGTAAGATCCTTAAATTTTTTATCAAAGAAGTAGAAAACCTAGTGGATAAGAAAGTAAAAATAATCAAAAGTGATAATGGGACAGAGTTTAAAAACAAAGTGATGGATGATTTCTGTAGGGAAAAAGGTATTAAAAGAGAATATAGTGTAGCTAGGACTCCTCAGCAAAATGGTGTAGCTGAAAGGAAGAATAGGACACTCATTGAGGCTGCTAGAACAATGTTAGCTGACTCTAAGTTACCTACCACATTTTGGGCTGAAATAGTTTCTACTGCTTGCTATGTACAAAATAGGGTCTTAATAGTCAAGCCTCAAAACAAGACTCCTTATGAACTCTTTAGAGGTTTTAAACCAGCTATTGGCTTCATGAAACCATTTAGATGTCATGTTATTATTCTCAATACCTTAGATAATTTGGGCAAGTTTGATGGAAAGAGTGATGAAGGTTTCTTTGTTGGATATTCCTTAAGTAGCAAAGCTTTTAGGGTATACAACACTAGAACCAGAAAAGTTCAGGAAAACTTGCATATTGGGTTCTTAGAGAATAAGCCTATGATAGAAGGAAATGGTCCAAAGTGGCTGTTTGATATTGATTCTCTAACCCAATCAATGAATTATGTACCAGTGGTTGCAGGAACATTTTCTAATGACTTTGCAGGTATACAAGGAGTTTCTGAGTCTAGTACATCTTCTCAACAAGATCAAGATTGCATTGTAATGCCAATTTGGAAGGATGCTTCATATTTTGGTGATGCTGCACCAAGATCTGTTGCTGATGCTCAAATACAAGATAAAGATAGGTTACATGATGAGAATGATGCTTCAGAAAAATCTCCTGATGATAGCAGTCTTAAGGATAATGGTACTGCTGTTCAACAAGTTAATACTGCCAGACCAGAAATTAATACTGGTAGTAGAGAAGTTAGTACTGCTGTCCCTGAAATTAATACTGCTACCCCTGAAGACTTGGTAGGACCTAGTCATGCATCTGAAGACACACAAGTGGAGGGCCAAGAAATTGAATTGGGGAACATTCCACAATCTTATGCAGTACCTACCACTCCTCACACAAGAATTCACAAAGATCACCCAATTCAACATGTAATTGGTGATGTGCAGTCATCTGTTCAAACAAGAAGAATGACAACTTCTTACTCTGAACAAGGATTTCTTAGTGCTATATATGAAGGGAAGACTCATCAGGCTCTTCATACATGTCTTTTTGCTTGTTTCCTCTCTCAGGAAGAACCAAAAAGAGTTTCTAAAGCTCTTAGTGATCCAGCATGGGTAGAAGCAATGCAGGAGGAACTTCTACAGTTCAAACTGCAAAAGGTCTGGATTCTTGTGGACTTACCTAAAGGTCATAGAGCAATTGGTACAAAGTGGGTATACAGAAACAAGAAAGATGAAAGGGGGATTGTCATCAGAAACAAAGCAAGACTTGTTGCTCAAGGACATACTCAAGAAGAGGGCATAGACTATGATGAAGTCTTTGCACCTGTGGCTAGAATTGAGGCAATAAGAATGTTCCTAGCTTATGCTTCCTATATGGGATTTATGGTCTACCAAATGGATGTAAAAAGTGCTTTCCTGTATGGTCAGATTGAAGAGGAGGTATATGTATGTCAACCTCCAGGTTTTGAAGATCCTGACCATCCTGATAAAGTCTATAAGGTAGTGAAAGCATTATATGGCCTCATCACCCAGAAGCTTGGTATGACACTTTGGCAATTATCTCTTGTGCAATGGTTCAAGAGGAAAGATTGGCCCAAACATTATTCATCAAGAGACAACAGGGACATATCTTGCTTGTTCAAATCTATGTGGATGACATTATCTTTGGATCTACAAAGAAGGAGTTATGTGATGAGTTTGAGAAGCTTATGAAGGATAAGTTTCAAATGAGTTCTATGGGAGAACTTACCTTCTTTTTGGGTTTACAGGTCCAACAGAAAAAAGAGTTTTATTTTTTTCAGTCTAAGGTAAATATGGTCATGAGATTTTGAGAAAGTACAATACACAGATGTGAAGTCTGCCTCTACTCCAACAGATTTGGAAAAGCCTTTGGTTCAAGATGGAGATGCTGCTGATGTTGATGAACATCTTTATAGATCTATGATAGGATCTTTGATGTACCTTACAACATCCAGGCCAGATATCATGTTTGCAGTATGTGCATGTGCAAGGTTTCAGGTTTCTCCAAAGACATCCCATCTCTTAGCTGTTAAGAGAATCTTTAGATACCTTAAAGGAAAACCTTCTTTAGGACTTTGGTATTCTAAGGACTCTCCATGGGAATTAGTTGCTTACACTGACAGTGACTATGCTGGAGCTACACAAGATAGGAAGTCAACCACTGGAGGTTGTTAGTTTTTGGGAAATAGGCTGATCTCTTGGCAATGCAAGAAACAAACTGTGGTTGCCACTTCTACCACTGAGGCTGAATATGTGGCTGCTGCAAATTGCTGTGGACAGGTTCTCTGGATACAAAACCAACTGCTGGACTATGGGTACAATTTCATGAATACTATTATTTATATTGACAATACTAGTACTATCTGCATAATAGAAAATCATGTTCAACATTCTAAAACAAAACATATAGAGATTAGGCATCATTTTATAAGAGACTGCAATGCTAAAAAGTTGATTCAAATGGCTAAGATTGACACTGAACATAATGTAGCAGATCTTCTTACAAAAGGATTTTGATGTGGTAGATTTCCGTACTTGAGTTCTCAAATTGGAATGCTCAATCCCTAATGCCCATATCTCTTGTTTGTTTTTTGTAAAGTTTGTTAATTGTTAGCACTGTTAAGTCTTTGTAAATTAATACTGCTAGTTATAATTAGTACTGCTAGTTATATTTAAAACTGTTTGTCAAAACCGTTACTTATAGTTAGTATGTAGTTATTTTCTATGTTCAATTTGTTAATCCTGTAAGTTTTTTTAATCATGTAATATGCTAAACAAGAAAAGGGTTAGATTATCGTTTTTCTTGGTTTTAGCTTAAATCTTTCAGGATAGCAATGAAGTGTGAAATTGGTTACTAAATGGTTCATTATTTGAGGGTAGGTAATGTTTGTTCTTCTAGTGTTGGTTTTAAACACCACACAACAAATGGTCATCAGTTCACCATGTCTTATAGACATCAAGAATTGACTAGTCCAGAGCAAACGGCTACTGGTAAAGACTTCTCAAAACCGTTGATAGTTGATAGTTTACTCAAAAAACTCTATATGGTTATCAATGCACCATGTTTTTACAATGAAGCATTGGCTAGTCCAAAGCAAACGGCTATTGGTAAAGACTACTCAAATCCGTTAATGGCTGGTAGTTTGCCAAAAACTATACTTTGTGTGAATTTGTGAGCCAAAAGAAAAGAGAGAATTGGTGAGCTTAAAAACAGAAAGAGAGATGTGTGAAAAACAGACAGAGTGAAAAGTGAGTTAAAAGAATTGAGAGATAAAATGTGAGCTTAAAAACAGAAAGAGAGATTGTGTGAAGTTATTTTTGACTAATACAAAACTTTGGAGTTTGTACTGCTTTTGGGTGGAGAAGTTAATACTGCTAGGCTTATTTTAGTACTGCTAGACCAAATTTAGTACTGCTGGATAACCGTTAGTACTATTTGGGCCTATAGGATTTTCATGAATTAATAGAGCCGTGAGATATTTACGCTAAATACAATATGATTAGAGTTTGCTAATTGGACTTTCGTGATCTTTCTATATTATGTTTAGAATTTAATCTAGATAAACCTCGATTTCTTTAAGTTGGTCAAAACATATCTCTAAGTTTCTTATTTATCTCAAGTAACTCTTCTCCGCCTTCATCTATTCATCCAGATCTTATCCCACACGATTAACTCACACTTTTATTCATAGGCACATTTGGATTTTTATACAAGCACACATGGTTTTTTTTTTTATTTTATTTATTAATTTTTTTTATAACGTTTTTATTGAATCTTCAGGAGTGCAGGGTTTCATCAAGTCATCGATTTCTAAGTCGAAGTACATTTTGCTATGCCCTCACAAAGAAGCAGATGTTTATATTTTTTTATTAAAACAATTTTGTAGGTCTGCTAAAGTACACTGATCATGATGGATTACTCTATAACCAACTCAGGAGCTTTTGAGCATTGGCACTCATGGGATATCACACTGATTAGATAAGTTAACTTTTCAAAAGGGTGCTTTTTCACATCTATTGGTGGTTTCTTATCACAATATTCATCATTGCCTTATGCCAAAAGAAGACTGCTTGGAGCAGTTTTTAGTAGTACATTGCAACTGCTGTTATCTGGTTTAGGTACAATAGGGAAATATAATTTTTTCTTTCTAGGATGATTTTTTGAGCATATGGTGTCCAAATATTTCTAGCCCTTAGTTTTTTATGTACACTAGGTTCTTTCAATATATGCTTAGATATGCAGAGAGGAAACAACTTCAAAAAACTCTCAAGAACTAATCTTGTACACTATCTTGGCATCAAGTTTTTAATCAATATGAAAAGGCCTACAAGGATATTCAGGCAAGGATGCTGCTGTATTTACCTTACTTGCCTAGATGTTACTGAACCTTCCACTTTACCTTCAAGAATTACATCCTCACCTTCCTACTTACCTGAACCTTCACCCTCACTTGCACCTTCATTTGAAAACTCACCTGATCATATCACTGCTGCTGCATCACAACCATCACCAACACAACCATCAACTGGAGCAGAACACCATTTTCCTACACCCCATGACTCACCTCTCCATGCTGTTCACTCACATGGAAGTGATGAGGGTAGCTTGAAACTAAATGAATTGACGAATTTGGTTACCAAACTATCTGAGAGGATTGGAGTCTTAGAGGATGACTTGAGGAAGACAAAGAAAAAACTTATCAGTTCTGCTTTCACTAAGCTCTTTCTAGAGGTCAAGAAATTAGAGGCTAGAGTCAAGATTGGAAAAGCAAGGAAAACAGCTAAGGTTGTCATTTTTGAAGATGAAGATGTTGAAGATGATTCTTCCAAACAGGGGAGGAAATTATCTGATGCAGAGGTTCAAGAGAAAGCAAGTACTGAAACTGAACCTATTATTCAAGAAGTGACTCCCACTGAAGTCATTCAAGATCAAGAAAGCAGTGAGAAAGGGAGTGCTGAAGTTAGTACTGCTGGTGCAACAAAAGGTACTGCTAGTGAAGTTCCAGTGGTTAGTACTGCTGAGGAAAATATTAGTACTGCTGGAAGAACTGTTACTTATAGAAGAAGGAGTGAAGAGCAAAGGACAAGAAAAGACAAGGGAAAAGCAATAATGACAGAGTCTGAGCCCAAGAAAAAGTCTAAGAAGGAGCTTGAACAAGAAAAGTTGAGTTTTGCTGAAGCCATTAGATTGCAAGAACAAATGGATGAAGAACAAAGGGCACAGATTGCAAGGGATGAAGAAATTGCTAGACAGTGGGATGAAGAGGAAAGGCAAAGAGCTATGTCTGAAGCCAAGTCTACTAAGAAGATAGATTGGAATGATCCTTCAGTCATAAGGTATCATGCTCTAAAGATGAAACCAAAGACAATTGCCCAGGCAAGGAGAAATATGATCAAATACTTGAAGAATCAGGGAAACTACAAGATTAGTGATTTCAAGGGAATGTCTTATAATGAGATTAGGCCAATCTTTGAAAAGGTTTGGGATTTTAATCAACATATTGAGCCTATGGACATGGAGCATGGAAGTGAAAAGATGAAGTCTCCTGAAAAGATTGAAGAAGAAGATGTTGATACACAAAAAGAAATGAAAGAAGTTGTTAAAGAATCTGGAGCAAAAAGAAAGAAATCTCTTCCTAGAAAAAGAAGGATTGTTAAGAGACAAAAGTTGGAAGAAGATGCTGAGAATTAAGAACTCAAAGGGTTTTTAGATATAACTAGTTCCAAGAGAAGATGTTGCAGAAGATGTTGAATCTCTCTCTACAAAGTATCCAATTATGGATTGGAAGACTTACACTTTGACAGAAAATTTCATGTATTATCAAATCTTCAGAGGAGATGGCAGTTCCAAGAACTATAAGGTTTTGAGTGAGATGCTTGAAGACTTTGATAGACAAGATGTAGAGGAGTTGTACAGATTAGTCAAAGAAAGGTATAGTGCTTCAAGACCTGAAGGATATGATTTGATGCTTTGGGGAGATCTGCACACTTTATTTGAGCCTGATGAAGAAGATGAAATATAGAAGAATCAGCATGAATATAATGTGATAAGCTGGAGTTTATATGATTTTTGTGGTATTCACATTTTACTGATGCAGAATGGTATAGCCATACATATGCTGACAGAGAAGAAATACCCTCTAAGTCAAGAGATGATAACAAAGATGTTAAATAAAAGATTGGAGGTTGATCATGAGAGTTCACAGGCTTTTGAACTTCTAAGGTTTATAAGATCTCAAGTGCAGAAGTAGAAGAGTGTTTGAAAGAATCATCATCAGAAGACAAGAAGATTTAATCCAGAAGAAACTTAGGATTTGAAGATAAATCACAAGTTTAGGGGAGGATTGTTGGGAATAAATCTTCACAAGAGTTAATACTGCCAAGGTATAACTAACAGTACTAATGGAGTTAGTACTGCCAGTACATACTTAGTACTGCCAGAGTTAGTTAATACTGCTAGAAGAATGATTAATACTGCTGATGGTCAAAGCTGCTGACTTGGAGATAAGGATGCATTGAGATAATTATGGAATGTATATCTTTTATATTTTAGGAAGATTTGTATGTGATTATGATTGATAGTTATCTTGTAAAGGACTCCTTGTGGTGTATAAAAGGAGATCCTAGGTTAAGGTTTTATATACGCATACATAGACACATTCGCTTAAGAGATAGAGAATACATCTTAGAGAAAGATTGTAATAGCTTCAAGGTTTGTAACCCTAGTACTAATCAAGAGTACTCGTATTATCAATAATATTGAAGCAGTTTATGATATATTCATTGTTGGTACTGTTCCATTGCTAAACACTTCTAGAGTATCAAAGTGTAGATTCCGCATACACTTTGATATACAAACAAAGTCTCATCTATTGTTATTTTGGATTCATCCAAAGTAACAAACACTTTACTACGTAAAGAATCGATCAAGGCGTGGGATCAACAACAAATGATGGTATAAATGATGGTAACTTATTTGGGGATAAATGATGGTATAAATGTGACGTTATTTGATGTCATCAAATATCCCCCACTTGAATCCTACTTGTCCTCAAGTAGACTTTAGATTATATTGAAAATGTATCCCAACCGAAGTTAAGGATTTTTCCGTTTAAGCACTTCTTTCATTTTAATCACCTGTACAAGACCAAGCACCTATGGAAATGAAATCACTTAGATCACTCGACTAATCTAGGGTGTAACATTTAAGTGGTATGCTCATTTGCTCGGTCGTAATTAGATTCGTATCATAAGCTTGGCAAGGATACACATCTCTACCACTAGAGCTAAGGAGAAACAAGTCAAAAAGGTAAATTGGGTTTTTATTAAAGGCTAAGGGTTAATCATTTTAAAAATCTTTCACTAATAGTACCACACCAACAACGCAGCTGAAGCACACATGCACAGCCGTAACGACCAAATAAGAATGATATAGGGTAGGGACCTTCTAGTGTTCACCAAAAGTAATAAACCAACAATAGGCTAAATCACGCATACATGGCCGTAACGACGGAATAGACATGCATGACCCAATCCAAACCTCGTTCGAGTAAAACCTAAGGTTAATTGCTAGGAATGGGAAGTAAATTGTTGTTAAATAAAATTCACAAAACAAATAGATTAAGCTTGAACAAATAAGGTAGTTGCTAGTAACTTTTCCTGACCGTTCCATGATAAAGACTCAAAATATATACAAACGCCTCGATCATAGAGATGACAAAGACAACCTAAGTTGGCGTTCCCATAACGGTCAACTTCCCTTACATCCTAAAGTTACATACTTTTACAAAAGTGGTGATATCGGCCACTTAATACAAAACTATACATCGTTGATTTTTATCCACGAATAATCGATCCTTCCAAGAATTTCATCGGTTTAAGTTTAGCGAACCGACTATAAATCTTCCTTCTCTTTTTTGATGCATTTTCTATTTTTCCATTTTTTCATAACATAAACCTCGGTTCAGCTCATTGTCTTCACAATCATCATTTTTTCGGATAATTTTTCCTTTAACACTTCACTTCGAACATAATACATAATCACGAAAGTAGCAAAATACATGAGCTACATATTTTCCATTGCATTATGCAATTTCCTGGCCATAACAAAGATAGAAAATTTCACTTTGACACAAAAAATACAAAACTTTACACAAAAGCAACTAGCAACTTTGATTAAGTAGGCTTAATCTACAGGGTACGCTAAGGTAAAGGTGTAACGAAATAGACATATGGTGTGAAAAAGACAGGAATGGTGATGTGTCATTGTGTGGTGTATATTTTATTGATTCAAGTTTTAAATTTATATTTTGCCGACTAAACCAAAAACAACACTTTAACGGGCAGTGTACCCGATCGATAGTAGTTTCGTGGTAAGTAGGGTGTCGAACACTTGAAGCGAGGTTAAATCTATCAATTTAATTAATATCTTGGTTATCTAATCTATGTTAATTCTATTCTATTCTAAACCTATGTCAATCTAAATCATAATTCTAACGGGAAAATAAGGTTTTCAGCCTGAGAGACTGGCACGGTTTGGTTGGTGACTACAATCAATTCAAGGCACTTTAATCCACGTGAGGTAATTAACAAAAGATAAAAGAGTGGTCGAGCCAAATATAAGAAAACTGTATTAACCATTATTAATCCAATTAGAAAGTTGGTTTGTTTATTAAGTGCAATGATTTCTTCTCTCGAGGTGGCATATCATTCTTAAGACTTAGGCGTTACATCATCCTAAGACCTAGACACATTAATTTTGTCACAATTAAAGCATCCGCATAAAGCATCCTTATTTGCTGATTATAATCTATCTTAGGGATTAAAGCAATGGTGATCTTGTTAAACCCTAGCTCATATAGTGGATTTACCCACTTACATCTTAATGGTAATTTATACACTAGTAGTCTACTTGTCCAACTATCCAATGGAATCAGAACGTTACTTGTTGAATTATCTAGGTCACCTGCTAGTCAACACGATCAATAAACCATTGGCAATATCCAATTAACTAGTTAAGCCCGAAGCATATCCTAGACACAGACTTAGAAGGACAATATTTATGATCCTATTATTCTAGATGTATAAATCACTATATGGAGAGTATCCAGCTCTAGATCTACTGGTTGTTATTACTAGATCCAGTTGTAAATGATTAGTCGCATACAAAAGCGCGTAAACAAGTTTACTAAATGATATAACGTTAAACATAGCATTCATCCTGATAATCAAGAAATAGAGGATAAACAAAATACCAAACATTCAGATCTTCATAATAATGGCTAATACCAAAGGATTGCCTTCAAACGTCATAATAAATACAAAAGCATTATTTAGGCAAGGTAAATAATGAAGTTAACGACATGAATACCAAAACGAACGATTCTAAAGTATATGGAATTACCGTGGCCTCCTATGGATTGATAATGTTGCTCGACCTCTTCTTGCTCTTTTTCTTCTCTAAAAATTGACTTTTGTGGTTTAGGTATCGAGAATTGATTTTCGCACCCTTAAAACTCATTTTTGAGTTTTCTATTTATAAGGTCTGGAAGTCGGTTCGATACGGCGTATCCAAGTATTGGATACGGCGTATTGGGGATTTCTTGGAGTAGGGACCACGTTTGATATCTTCCAGAATATTCACATACTATATCTTGAATACGGCGTATTGAGTCTCTCTGGATACGGCGTATTAAACTTTACTCCTTTGTGGTCTTTGGTGAGTGCAGGCACGGATACGCCGTATCTTCCTTGATGGATACGGCGTATTGGTCTTCAGAATAGTAATCTTTAAAATATCTTCATTTAAGCTCTAGAATGCGCGCCTTTTGCTAACTTTCACCAATTACTCCATAATTACTACAATTCTCAAATATAAACGATTAAGTAACAATTATTTGCAATAACTATACAAAATGGGTTAATAACATGGGATAAATGATGCTATAAAATAGACGTTATTTGATGTCATCAAATATCTCCCCACTTGAATCCTACTTGTCCTCAAGTAGCCTTTAGAAGTTTATAAAAATGTATCCCTAAGGATATTTTCCGTTAAAGCATTTATTTGATCTATTACAAGTACACAACCAAACACCTCACGAAATAGGAAGATGAAAACACTCAAATCACTCAACTAATCTATGTGGTAACATGTAACTAATTTGCTCAATTGCTCGGTCATGATGAGTATTCTATCATAGTAGGCAAGGTTACACATCTCCACCACTAAAAGGCCCAAGCAGTAACAAGTTTATAAAGTAACGATGTCATCTTGACGCTTGTGTCATTCCATGTGTGGATAGGAAAGGAAGGTTGTTACGTATGTACATGTGATCCTAATCAGATCACGCTGACGTTAGTGATCTCTCGAGACCCCCTGCGTAATGCACTCCACCAATACACAAGGGCAGCTGATACGCCACCATACCACACGACTTACATAGCAACGCTTACCAACGACGGGACCTCTAGAAAGGTGTGTTCAATCACATCCTCATTTTAGAATTTACCCTCCAAACAATTAGGTTAAAGAATGATACTAGGTAGGAACCTTCTAACTTTCACCAAAATCCGTAACAACAAACAAGGAGCTAAGACATGCATACATTGGCCGCGTAACGACGGAATAGACATGCACGTTATTTCGAACAAGTCTCATTCGTGTAAAACCAGAGGCTAATCATTAGGTGAGAGGGAAGTAAATTTTTGTTAAATAAAAATCAAGAAACAAATAGATTAAGACTAAGATACAAGTTGCTAGACACTTTTTTCCTGACCGTTACCATGATAAAGACACAACTATTTACAACGTCTTGATCATCGATAAAAAACAACAACCTAAGTTGGCGTTAATCCCGTACCGGTTTTCAAACTTCCATTATACCCAAAACTTCACCATACTCTACAATGGCAAGTGGCTGATATTCTTCACTTTGTACAATACTTTACAGCGTGGATTTTTAGAGTATCCAACGAATAATCGATCCTTCATGTCTTCCTGCGGTTAAGCTCTTTTGCGAGACGTTTATCTTCAAACTTTCTTTCTCTTTTTGTATTTTTCCATTTTTTAGGTTTTTTGTTTCCTAACTATTCTTTAAATCTCGGTGTAGTTTCACCATCTTTACGATCATAATAATTCTGGATAATTTCTTCGATAGTTCCTTCGTTCTTCGGATTCACCAATAATTGTGACGGTAGTAAAATCACATGAGTTTTGACTACTAATATACATTCCTATTTGCAATGTGCAAATTATCAACCGCACCAAAGATAGAAAATGACACAAGACTCGGGAAATACAAACTTTACACTTTAAGTAACTAGCAACTATAATTAAACTTAATCTAACAGGGTAGGTTAAGGTTTAAGGGTGTAATGAAACAAATATGTTGGGATTAAAAGCTTCTTGATGTTGTTTGGAAGTAACTGCTGCTAAGTGCTGCTGGAATAAAAGTTAATGCTGCTACTTACAACTGCTGAAAGATTATAACTGCTAGAAGAGTTTCTACTGTCAGAAGGATAAAGATGAAGATTGTTTATCAAGATTAATTACGGGATAAGTATGAGATATTTTTGTACAGTTGTATATTTTATTAAGTTAGAAGATTTGTAGTTATCTTTTAGAATTATAGAAGATTTGTAGTTATCTTGTAAAGGACTCCTTGGTGTATAAAGGGAGATCCTAGGTTATTGATACACATATACACACACACACTCATACATTTTTTGTGACAATCGTGGCTTGAGCATGTTGGTCAAACCGTAGTGTTGACCTAAATATCTGCTCTATAAGTATAGGTTATGTGTTATATGCGTTTATACGTGTTTATATGTGTTTGTGTGGGATATGTGAGATTGCATAATCAATCCATTAGGCAGTGTCTGTCTCATTTTGGATGGATTTATGTTGGCTTTTGTGAAATTTCATTTTCGTTCAATTTTGGTGACAGGAAATGATTAAGGTTAATTGAAGCCGGTTTCGCGTTAATTGTGTAAAGTATTTTACGTATAGTATTTATGTGTTAGTAATATTAGTGAGGATTTTGGTTATAGTAGTTAGTAATAAGGAGAAAAAGAAATTTCTATTTTGGTAATGTTAGGTTTAATAAAATGAAAAGTTTAATATTTTAAATGGTTAGTAAATTGCGGTTTACGCAAAAAGGTTATGCTCCAAATAAGCTTAGGTTCTTATAAAAAATTAAGGGTACAAGGGGGCAAATAATTAAGTTAATTAATACAAAAATAATTTTTTTTTATAATGAATAGTAAAAAAACATATTTTTTAGAGGAAAAAAAAAAGAAAAAAATCGAATTTTTAAAAAGGAAACAAAATACTAATTAGATTTATCTATAATTAATTGGGGGTCTATAATATCAAAATAAATACCAATCCTCCCCCCTTTGTGTGACTGGTCGAACAAGAGAGAAAAAAGAAGGAAAAATTAGGGTTTTTGCTTTTGTGAAGAAATCAAGCTCTACGGTAAGTTTTAATTAACCATTGTTAGTTATTAATCATTAATTCATGTAATAATTATTATGATAGAATTAGGGTTTTGTAAAATCAATAAATTAATGATATAGTAATCATGTTATAATGATTAGGGTTTAACTAGAAGCTTATGGATGTAGTTGGTTAAACTTAATTTGCGTTAGAATTTGATTTGGATTGAGGCAGAATTACGGTTGTGTTGTTCGGCCATTATCTCAATGTTGGTAATAGCTTTTGTTAAGTTTCATGTGCCATACGCCCCCCCTAGCTCAGGAGTCTAGTTTTCAAGAACATCTGCTCGAGTTTATGAAGGTCAGAAGTCATCAAAGTTTGTTGCAAGAAGAACGTTGTTAAGCAGTAATACGGGTCTGATATAAATCAGATTACGAGGTTATAAAACCCACTTAAAATTCGAAATTTGCTTATCCCTTTTTACAAAAAGTCAGGTTCTAAGTGTCATTAAACTTCCATAAATGTGTAGCTGCTGATGTGTTGTTGTCTATGTATGGTTTTTGGGTCATACTTTTTAGTGTGCAAACAGATCGAATTTGGGATGTTTTGAAGTTTAATTTTTTTGGGAGTACTTGTGCATATAAATGGCTCTTGGGATCATAAGGTAGTTAATATACTCTAAATGAAATAGGTGATTTTTGTATAAATTATAGAGGTAGTAAGTTAGAGGTTTTGTACGTACGTTTAAGTCGCGTCAAAATTCGGTATTTTCGGGGTAAATTGTTATGACTTTGAAATTAAGGTAGAGTATAACGAATTGGTTAATGTCGGGATGGTGTCGGGGTGACCCAATGAAGGTACTAACACCTTTGACATCCCATCATTTGATTGTTTTCATGTGCACTAAGCTTTTGGCTTAGTAGCGTGTAACACGAGTTGTTATTGTTGTTTAGATATGTGCTCGTTGTTTGTGAAGCTTTTGTTTGGAATCTTTTAGATAGCTAAGCAAAAGGTGAGTTTCATAGCCCTTTTTTTCAGTTATTTTGGGGTGAGAATTGATGCTTGTCTCTGTTGTCTAGTCTTGTCTTGTCGTTAGATGTTTTGTTTTGCTTGTCTGGTCTTGTCTTGTGATGTTGTGATGTTGTGAGATTTGGATAGGGGTTTCCGGTAACCGTTCCTACCCAGTGTTATGAGATTGGACTGCGCCCTACTTTGTGGGTAAGATCTTGGGTGGTGATCAACTCTTGTGATATTGTGAAAAACTTCGTTACAAGAGTCTGGAATTAGGATTTGGTATTCTTTATATGATATTAGTGGAGCAGCGAGGTACGCCTACCTCATTGTTTTGGTGTGCTTGTGGATCGTGGGCACGTTCCGTCCCGTTGTTGTTACTTGTTGTCATGAATTGTTATGGTAATCGCAGCAACTAATTAAAAGTTTATTTTGGATTTTGTTGTTTGTTGTAAACCTATGATTCGCGCTCAACTTTTATGTTGACGTTTTAGCTCATTTTTAGGTTGACTTAATGGTGCTAAGATAGAGCGAAGTGGCTAGAAGAGATCGTAGGATGCTTGGAGTTTATTTATGCTTTCTGTTTTGAATAGTTGCGTTTGCATGAATTATTTGGATTATGTTTTGCAATTCATTTATTGACGAGACCTCTTTCTCATTAATAAAGACACCATTAGGTTTGGGTATTGTTATGACACTTTGTGTCTTTGCTTTACTTTAGTTTTCATTTTAGTATTCTCTATATAGACACCATGTGTTGTGATGATATCCATTCTTGTTACGCATCGCGTTTCCGCCTTGGCGGGGTGTGACAGATTGGTATCAGAGCCTTTGGTTATAGAGAACTAGGTGGTTGAGCCTAGACTATAGCTTAAAGGTCACTCATATAGTTGCATTTTAGGGCATAAGTGTTTGTGTACGTATATACCGTATGTTCCCGCTACCTAAAAGCTTTGAATTTTTTTTTCTATTTTAAATTACTACTATATAATATGAAATATATACTTTTTCATTATGGAGATCTAATAGTATATACCCTTTTGTTATTGTTTTAGTCATGTCTTCCCCTACCCCTAGGATATATCGTTGGGAGATTGTTTACCTCACTGGACCTACGGAGTTGGGTGACTTTTGAGAGAGAAAAGTCAAACCCAAACGAGGCCCAACATAAGTTTATTTTGTTTTCTACCTCGATGCGTTGCTATAATCGAGGATTGCTTTTATATTTTGGGGTCACGATGTGACTTTTGTTTCATCTGGTCGATTGGGATTTTATGGTTCGTTAGATAGATTATCATGTTTGAGTTATATTTGGATTATTTTTAAGTACTATGTGGTAGATGTGTGTTATCATTGAGATGTGTGGTCTTGGAAGTAAGTATACGTGTGAAAAAGGTGCAATTATAATTATGGTCGCGAACATAATTATAAAGGCAACACACACGTGGACTTGTGACTTTGATTGCATTGATCATTGTTGCTTGTATGTATTATGTAAGGATGTAGGTCTAGATAATTATGTAGATGGTAGTGTAGATGTGATGTGAGATCCTGTGAGGATGGTTGTGTGGTTAGAGAATTCCTCTCTTAACCGACCGGGCGATTATATTAGGTTAGGTTGCGTAGATGCTAAGGTTCCCTTTCATTTATCATTTGCGGATACATCGGATACCTGTTGGTATTTTCGTCGCGATTCTTAAGTTTGTTCGTTAGCTCGTTGTTCGTTGAGATATCTAGCTTAAAATGCCAAATATACGCTTGTTTTGCTAATTGATTGTGCAGGAACGGATATTTTAAGAAAGGAAGAAAAACGAAGCCAAAACGACAAAACCGGACTCGAAATGGAAAAGCAGGAAAAGACAAAGTCAAAGTCCAAGCCCAAGCCTGAAAAAGTCAACAGAAAGTCAACCCAAGTCAACCCCAAGGCCAAAAGTCAAGAAATATAAGTTTAAGGACTAAAATTGTAAATCCCTAAACTTATATTTAAAGAAGAAAAGAAGGAAATGAAGACAAGGGTGAAAACTGCCATTATGGGAAAGTTTAACCACGAGGGGCCATTCTGCCAAGTTCATAATCTTATAACCACCAAGGACGTATTATGAAAAGGGTGTTATAACCCTTGGGGACTTGTTTTGCCAAGTCCCCAAAAGTTTTACAACACAAGGACCATGGATGCAATCAAACATATAACCATGAGGGGCCAATTTTGCCAAAACCCCAAACCTTTCCATAACGTTTGAATTACTGTACATCCCTGTCAAGTGTTTCCCGCCAAAAGCCTATAACCCCACAAACCCTGTCGTTTTTGTTGACTTCCCACAAAATCCAAACCTCTCACAATCACTTAACCCCACTCCCACATGGGATTGCCATGTTGGCAATCCAAACCCACACCAAAACCAATCAAGGGTCTATAACTTTCGACTTGGGCATCAAGATATTTGGAGGGCCAGGATTTGCTTGACTTTACACTCTCACAACAAACACAACCCTCTTGTTGTGTCTACAAGAAAGCACAAAGGAAGAAGACAAAGAGGAAGAAGACCTAGTCGTTTTTTTTCATATATAAATGAATGTAAAGCCATTGTGGCGAACCAGTTAGTTTTACAAGTAGTTTTTATGTAGTTCAAGTGTAGTTTTAAATTATTTTTAAGTGTTTTCAAGTTAAAAGTTTTCATGTACTTGTACCCAGTTTCTTTTAATGAAAATTAAGATAAGTTAACTTTATACCTTGTGCTTCTAAGTCACTCGTTTTACCTTTTTTTTATACCATATAATCTGTTTTATAAGCATTTACACAAACTTTAAGGAAAACTAAAAAAAAAGCAAGGTACTGTTGGATTTAAGCAAGCATGGAAGAATGAGCAAATGTGGATGGCTTATTGGGTTTTAGCTTAGTTTAAGCTTATTTATAAGCTTGGGGTAGGAATTTAGAGCTTAATTAGGTTTTCAAAATCCTTTTTGAGAAAAGGATCAAAGGTACATTTTCTTTTAACTTTGGCTTATTACTGTAGCAATAAGCTTATTTAGCTTATTTAGCTTATTTTTAGCTTATTTTTGTTTTTGTGTGCTTATTCATGTTTATCAATGTCTAATATGCCTGTTCATGCTTTTCATTTCATTGTATGCAATTTACTTTGAAAACTGTCTAAAAGTGCCTAATTCTGTCATAGCTTATTTCCATATTTTTTATGCTATTAAGTTCTGTTATTTTACTTTTTAAGGTTTAATACTAGTTTAAGTAGTAGTTATCTTTCAAAAATCTCAGGTTAACTTAGTCTTTATAAGTTTAAAATCACTTTTCAAAAAAATTAAGGGAGTGTTTGGGTCAACTTGAAAATCATTCTAAGGTGCGTGTTCATCTCATTTTTAAATGAGTTTGAGGTATTTGAGGATTATTTCCATTTTTGTTCACGTGTAGTGACAGCGGAATGAGTAACGTGTTTTGCATGCATTGCTACGTCAATATGAGGATAATTATGTGTTGGATTATTATGGAAAGTATTATATTAGAAATGAAATAGGTTTGTGAATTTGTGAGAGTTCGTAATGAACTTTCTAAATATAAAAAGTATGTTTGGGAAATAAAAGTTATAAATAGAAAGTTAGTATATAGTTTTTATGCAAAAAGGTTTACAAATTTTACATAGATTTTTGTAGGAAATTAAGGTAAAGTATTTAAGTGTATAATTAATAAAAAACAAAATTTTTATATATATATATATATATATATATATATATATATATATATATATACATATATATATATATATAATGGATCGGCAATAATAGGAAAAAAAGAAAAGAAAAGGAAAAAAAATTGCATGCATTATCTAGAAAGAGCTTTAACTAGATTAGGACTTATTCTAATTAGGTTATCAAAAAGAAAAGAACCCTACCTCACTTCTCCTTCCTCCCCTATTGGTGTCGTCGACATATCCCCAAGAAAATAAGAACACAAACTTTTGATCCAAGGTTTTGCAAGCTAGATCGTGTTAGGAGCAAGTAAGTGCGCTAGGTTATGATCCTACCCTTATTCATTCTTTTAAATCATGTAACAAACATTATGATGGATCATTAGGTCGATAATATTCTGTAATTAATTATGATTTGATCATGCTAGTGCGTTTAGGGTTTGATTAGGGTCATATTGGTGCAAACGGGTAGGATTAAAACATGTTAATTTATGATTTAGGGTTTGGCAGATTTTAGGTCTGTGTTCAAGTGATTATATCTCAATGATGGTAACATATTTTGAAGCGTTTCTAGTGCCTAAATTGTAGTTTAGAGAGTCTACTTTTCAAAAAGTCTGGCCTCGAACGATTTTGAGTTCGGAAAGTTAGCCAAATGGTCGTTACAAGAAAAGTTGTCAAAACAGTAAATACGCGTCAGATTTAAATCAGAATTAGAGAGGTAAAACCCCTATTTAGAATTCGAATGAAGGTTAGCTAAAACACATAAGTCAAGTTCTATATGTCTATTAACTCCAGCTCTAACCTTAGGTATTAATTCATTGTCTAAGTGTGGTTAACAAGGTCAAACTGTTTAGAGCGCGTTCAGTTCCGAATTTGGGTACTTTTGAATTAGGAATTTATTTGAGGTACTTGTACATGTGGTATGCTTTTGGGGTAGATGAAGTAGTTAGTAAACACCTAATTGAACATAGGTGATTTATGTGAGAATTTATTTGGATCAATAGGTAAGGTTTGGAAGCGAGATAAGTGATACTAAAATTCTGCGTTTTTGAGTAAAATGTAGATCATTAGAATTATGAGTAAATGAAGTGGTTAAGGTTGGCCATGGTGTCATGGTGACCCATGGGGATAATTAAACACCATAGACATCCATCATATGATTTATACAAGGACTTAAGCATTTGGCTTAGTCACGTGTAACACATTTATATTCTATTGTGTAGCTTTGTGTAAGATATTTGGAAGCTGCTTGAGCATCAGGTGAGTTTCATAGTCTCTCTTTTTACATTGTTTTTAAATTAGGATAGAAATGATGCAAATGGTTTTGAAATGGTTTAATTGCTGTGATTATGTGTTTTAATTGAGTATGGACATTGTGTGTCTGTTACTTGACTTGATGTTACATGTTGATTGTGATTTACTTGCATGTTCCATATTTGGAATGTCAAGTGTTGTTGAATGGATCGGATGAGTACGCCTACTTAGTTTTGGAATGGATCAGATGGGTACGCCTACCCAGTATTGGAATGGATCAGATGGGTACGCCTACCCAGTATTTGGTTTGTTGATATAATGATTTGGATTGCATGTTAGCATAAGTTCATGATAGTTCATAATTTTCCTACCTTGTCTTTATTAATCATAGTAATTGATTTAAAGTTTGAATTGTCTGTCGTAAACCTATGACTCTCACCAACCGTTGTGTTGACGTTTTTAAGCATCATTTCAGGTGAGCATCATGAGGATCTTAAGAATAAGAGGGGTGGCTAGAGAGACCATAGCTGCTTGTGGAGTTTAATCTCTTAGTTTATTTCGTGCATGGATGAATATTGAATGTTGTTGATTTGAATTTCTTAGGTTTATTTTGGATGTTTTGCATGTCTTGGTATTAATGTGAACCCCTTTTTGCTTCAATACAAGATAGGGATGAGCAAAAGAACCAAAGAACCATATCGGAACCAAGAACCAAACCGAAACCGAGAAGAACCAAACCGGAACCAGAACCATCGGTTCCGGTTCCGGTTCTTGATTTTGAGATTTTTTCGGTTCTTGGTTCGGTTCGGTTCGGTTCCATCGGTTCTCGGTTCCTGAACCAAATATCCAATTATTCTAAAATTAGGTAATAATTTCCCATACTTCAATTATACGCTCCAATATTCCAATTCCATAAAAAAACCTAGGGCCTACTTTATAAACACAGCCAAACACCTTAAACCCTAACCTTTAATCTATTAAAATCATTATCAAAACAATGGAGGTAAGTTTTATTTTTGATTTTTATTTGCATTCTTGCTTCACGATCTTAAACATGTCTAATTCTTTTCTTTGTATAATGATTTTATGTATTTCGCGGTTTTGTTAGATCCAACTAAGAAGTGTCACTTACTTGCTCATGGTTTTAGAAAAATTATTAGTTATGATATATCTAAAGAAAAACCTATGAGCAATAAAGAACTTGAGAGCAAGGTTGAGGATATGGTTGAAGAGGTTAAGACTAAAATGGGAGAGTTATTTGGAACGTATAAAGAAAGGTTTGATTTTCTATCGTCAAATTCGAGTATGGGTGAGCACATGGAATCCGAAGTTACATCCCCTAATAATGGAGATAATGACTTCTTAAATGATTATTATAATGTTGATGCTACTAGCTCGTATGAAACCGAAACAGAGTTAGATAGATACCTTAGAGAGCCGAAGATTGAATTACGTAAAGGTCAGAGCCTTGACATTCTCCAATGGTGGAAAGTAAATGGTCCTCGCTTTCCTATTGTTTCAAAAATGGCTAGAGGTAACAACAATTTATTTTATACGAATGTTACATTGTTATACCTTTTACTTGCATATTAGTGTAATCTGTAATAGTTTTGTGATTTTGTGTTATATATATTTTTGTGATAGATATCTTGGCAATTCAAATTTCAACTGTGGCATCTGAAGCGGCGTTTAGTACGGGTGGACGTGTATTAGACCCCTATAGAACTCGCTTGTCAACGACGATTGTTGAAGCTTTGATTTGCACCCAAGATTGGGTGAGAAAGTCGAGAACGCAAATTAATTGGGATGATGTTGAAGATCTTATTAAAGACGATGAGATTGTGAAAGATATGGAAGAACAATTAGAGAAACTAACCGAAAGAGATAAAGCGAAACAAACGGGGGAAATATAAACGTTTCTAGTTATTTTGTTGGACAAAGTTTGAAGTTATTTTATTTTGTTTTTCAGATTGTTATGCAATTATTGAACTTGTGTAAGTTGTAACTATAGAATGGTTGTTTATTTTAACTTATGCATTAGTTGTTAAATGATATTGCTTTTAGCATAAATGGTTGCAAATGCTTTAAAAAATATATTTTTTTGCTTTTTATTGGCTTAATTCATTAGTGCATGAGATTTTTTTCTTATAGATATCGGTTCCTATCCGGGTAGAACCGGTGGAACCGGAACCAGAACCGGGACCGGAACCGGAACCAAAAAAAACTATTTGGTTCGGTTCTCGGTTCCTATTTTTCTTAAAATTTCGGTTCTCGGATCCATCGGTTCCGGTTCCAGTTCCACCGGTTCTAGACCCATGCTCATCCCTAGTATATTATGACGCGCGAAGAAAGGATTTGGAAGCATGCTTGGAAAAAAAGGAGAAGGTGATTGCTTGTACGTCGCGACAACTGAAGGTTCTTATGAAGGATTGCATGACTAACATGGTAGGTTTTGACTTATAATGCTAGAGGCATTAAGTGAACGAGACATGGAGAGTAATCTATACGGATCATGAATGTCTCCAACACACTTTCAATCAAAAGAATTAAACATGAGGCAAATATGATGGATGGATGTTATTTAGTGAGTTTGATTTCAAGGCCAAGTACCATCTGGGAAAGGCAAATGTAGATGTTTTACCGTGGAGTAGGAAGAATGAGTGAAGCTAAGAATGAGTTCGAGATAGATGTACGACGATCCGATCTAGGTTTGAGAAAAGGATGTTTGTGGCATAAGATAAGATGTCCAAAGCAAAGAATGCGTCAACAATAAAAGGTGCATGGCTGGACCAATGAGTATGAAAAAGAATGGAGAGTGGTTCATATTAGGTTAGCAGCAAGGTTCGAACCTCCATTTGGAGAGATTAAGGACCTTGCTATAAAGAAGGCGTATACGACAAAGTCTTCTAACCATCTGTAGCGGATACAATGTGGTGTGGTTTTAGTTAAACTAATCGATGGTCTGAGTATGAAGAACATATAGTCTATGTTGCGGTAGTAAGGTATAATAGCGTAGTCGGGAAAAAGGAAGTTGAGTATCAAGGACCTTCAGGATTGATGCTACCACCTGATTTTACCCAGTAGATGTGGAAAAGGATAACTAAAGGATAATGTTGTCAAGTTACCAAGTTTGAGTAGTGGATACGATGCGATTAGGTGTAGTCAATGGACTGACTAAGTCACCCCATTCCTAGCTATGCTTAGGACAAGTATGGTAGAAGTTTATAGAGTAAATGGAATACTCACTTCGTAGATGAGTTTTCCCCTAAGGTGGCGATTAACATTCGAGTATGGATGTCATCATGTTGAAGCATGTATGGAAAAAGAATATAAGGTTACCGTTTTATGGGCCGTAACTGGAGAGAGTGAGTTGAATGGATCGAATTTGGTACAAGTGAAACAACCAACAAGATAATGGTAATACAGAAAGGCTTGAGGCAGCCAAATTATCGAAAGAGTTAGCTTGATAGTAGTGGGAAAACATCTTGAATTAATGCTGGTAGGTTTATAGGGTGGAATGATGGTCTCAACCTTGGAGAGGTGTAGTACGTTTTGGAAAGAAAGACAACTTAGAACCGATAAAGTATGACCATTTGAGATCCTGAGGGATTGGGCCTATAGTTCGTATTGAGAATTTCATCTTATGAGCATAGGTACCAGAAATTAGATTGGGAGATGCCAGAAATTTGAGTAAACCTGAATTCGCTGGAATTCTTTAGATCGTTGAGCACTGTTAACATCTTATATATTAATTTCAAGACCAATTATTGTTTGAGATGCTTGCGATGTAAATTTAAAACACTATGTTACAACAACTTAAGGGTTTTGATGAGTTTTCTCGATGACGAGCGAGGTTTCATTTAGTGTATGCTTCTTTTCGTATTAGGGTTGTCGTGTTGTTAATTGCACCCTTGTAGGGGTAAGCAAATTCATTAGCAATTGGATTCGGATTGTGGAAGTTAGTCGAGATTAAGGTTGACAAGACTCTTTGTTTTGTCAAGGAACCGTTGATGTTGTGGACCGAGAGGTCATGAGTAAAAGCATAGTATGATAGCATTAGTGAAAGTTCGTTAGGATTCAAAGCGTGGTCCTGAGCTTACTTGGGAACGCAAGGAGCAAATGAGGTCTAAGTGTCTTCAGTTATTTGTCGATAGTGCTAATGCCTCGAGTAGTTAAATCTCGGGACAAGATTTTCTTAAGGTGGGGATACTGTGACAACCGTGGCTTGAGTAGGTTGGTCAAACCGCAGTGTTGACCTAAATATCTGTTCTATAAGTATGGGTTATGTGTTATATGTGTTTATATGTGTTTGTGTGGGATATGTAAGATTGCATAATCAATCCAATGAGCGTGACCGTCTCATTGGGATTAGATTTGTGTTGGATCTTGTGGAATTCATTTCTTTCACTTTTGGTGACAATGAAAATGATTTTGATGATTGAATCGCTGGTTATACGCGTAAATGTTGTAAGTAACTTATACGTATACGTATTTAAAAATGTAGTAATAATAGGATTAGATTAGGTTTCTATATTTAGAATAAAGAGCGAACATGAAGATTTTATTTTGGAATGTTTAGGTTAAATAAAAA
Organism: Tanacetum coccineum; assembly: GCA_026074375.1. Classification (NCBI taxonomy): domain Eukaryota; kingdom Viridiplantae; phylum Streptophyta; class Magnoliopsida; order Asterales; family Asteraceae; genus Tanacetum; species Tanacetum coccineum. Next base: position 59,415 of record BQNB010000723.1, on the reverse strand, counting down.
AAAAGTTAATTATTTTTATAAAGTCGAGTAACGTTGCGTATAACGAAAAAGGTATGCTCAAATAACTTAGAGTATTTATAAAAACATAAGTAAAGCAAATAATTAAGTTAATTATTAAATAAATAAAAATTATTTTTTTATACAAGGAATAGTAAAAAAAGAATTTTATAGGAAAAAAGAAAGAAAAAAACAGGAATTTTAAAGAAACAAATACTACAAATAGATCTATTCAATAATTTACAATATGGGGGTCCTATAAATACAACTTAAATCCAAACCCCGTCCCCCCTTTGGTGACCGTCCAAACAAGAGAGAAAATATGAGGAAAAATTATGGTTTTTGCTTGTCTGTGAGTTGAAATCAAACTCTAAGGTTAAGTTTTAAGTACACATCCTTGTTAGTTATTAATCATTAATTAATGTAATAATTATTATGATGGAATTATAGTTTTATAAAATCAGTAAATTAATTATGTTTAATCATGTCATAATGATTAGGGTTTAAATAGAAGCTTATGGATGTAATTGGCATTAAACTTAATTCGCGTTAGAATTGATTAGTATTCAGACAGAATTAGGGCTATGTTGTATCGGTAAAGTATGTTAATGTAACAAGCCATTATCTCCCAATGATGCGTAATAAAGGATTTTTATCAAGTTTCTGGTCTACATAACTAGCCTACAGAGAGTCTAGTTTTTAGAACATCCGGCCTCGCAAAGGTTAGGAGGTGCAGGAAGTCATTACATAACGTTGGTTCAAGAAAAGTTGTCAAAGTAGTATAAACGGGAAGATTTTAGGTCCAGATTACAGAGGTATAAAAACCCCCACTTAAAATTGAATTCAGCTTATCCCTTTTTTATAAGTCAACGTTCTATGTTCTATTAAACCTCCAATAATTTTTTAGCCTCTAATTTGTTTTCTAAGTATGGTTTTTAGGGTCAAACGTTTTAGTGTGCAATCAGATCCGAATTGGGACTGTTTGCCAGTTTGATTTCTTAGGAGACTACTTAGCAATGTAAATGGCTCCTTGCGAATCATAAAGGAAGTTAATATAACTCATAAAATGAACATAGGTGATTTTTTGATGAATTATGGATGTCAGTAATTAGAAGGTTTTGAGTAACGTTAATCGCGTTAAAATTCCGCAGTTTATGAACAATATTGTGAGTCTAACTAATGAAACTTTTAATAAAGTGGATAAATTTGGTATGGGGGTCGGGAAGACCCATGAGGGTATAAACATCTAGACATCCATCATATTATTGTTATCATGTAGTACATTAAGCTTTTGGCTTAGTAGCGTGAGTAACCACGAGTTATTTTCTTGTTAATAATTGTGCTAGTTGTTTTGTGAAGCTTATTATTGGAATATTTTGGAAAGTTAAGTAAAGGTGAGTTTCATAGCTCCTTTTTCTCATGTTATTTTGGGGTGAGAATGATGCTTGTCTTGTTTTGTTTTGCTTGTCTTGTCTTATTCTGTTGATGTTGTTATGTTGTGAGATTTGAAGCGGGGGTAACGTTCCTACCTAGTGTTATGAGATGTGACTTCGCCTACTTTGTGGGTAAGATCCTTGGAGGTGATCAACTCCTTGCGTGAGATTGGTTGACTTTGGTACCAATAGTCCTAATGTGGGATTTGTAGTTACCTTACATGACAATTAGATGGAGGCGGCGAGGGTACGCCACCACATTTGTTTTGGGTATGATTGTGACCGTGGGCAAACGTTCCGTCCCGTTGTTTGTTAATTGTTGTCATGAATTATTTTGGTAATTGCAGCAGCTAATTGAAAGTTTATTTTGGATATGTATATGTCGTAAACCATGATTCTCGCTCAACATTATGTGACCGTTTTTAAGCATCATTTTTAGGTGAAGGCTTAATGGGTGCTAAGCTAGAGCGAAGTGCAAAAGAGACCGTATGGATGCTTGGAAGTTTATTATCTTCTGTTTGAATAAAATATTGCATAATTAATTTGGATTAGTTTTTTTGCATGTCATATATTGACGAGACCTCTTTCTCATTAATAAAGACACCATTAGGTTTTGGGTATTGTTATGACACTTTGTGTCTTTGCTTTACTTTAGTTTTCATTTTAGTATTCTCTATATAGACACCATGTGTTGTGATGATATCCATTCTTGTTTACGCCTCGCGTTTTCGCCTTGGCAAGGTGTGACATAAGCTAGCAGCAGTAGTGGTAGCCCTTTCCACTTTGTCATCCCACTCCTCATAGACAGCCTCATCTGCTACATTAGGTATAGGCTCACTAGTCTAAGGTAACTCAGTGACTTGGTTTAAGGCTTACCTAGGTGTTTGAGTCTTTTGGTGTGATGATGATACAACATTAGGGATTGGTTCTTCATTAGTAGGTTGACCAGTAGAAGGTGGTGCTTGGGATTCAGAGGGATATCCTGAACCTTCACCCTCTTCTGCTTGAATTGCTAGCATACTTAAAAACAAAGGTGTGTGTTCCCTAGAAAAACCTCTTTTTATACTCCTAAAAAGTTTTGGAGTTAAAGTAGGAGTATTATATTTTCTGTTGTGGGGATTAAGGAATCTTTAGTTCTTGTCCAAAAATATTTGAATAAATCTTGGATACATTAAAAATTTATATTTACTATCCAAGTTTTTCACCATACCATAAAAAATATCATTTAGAAAGTTCTAAAAGTCTTTTTGTAGCCAAGCAAATAATAGCAGTTGCTATATTGCTACTAAATTGTTCCCAAGAAGTTTTCTTAGGGCTAAGACAGTATAGGATGGTATGGATCAAAAATCTCCACTAAGGGGAAAATTTGCCTTTTTAAAAAGTTAGTTTATCATAAGTTAAAACATATCCCATCAGTGAGAGTTGATCAAAAAATTTAGTAGTTGGCAAAACACTAATACCATCTACATCTGATAATTAGAGATGTCGCCTAACAGATGCTTCAGTAATGATGAATTCGTTGCCATCAACTATAGCAGTTATTTCTTGTTCTCCATTATCAACTGTTCTGACAGTAGCAGTTTGCCAAAACTTTTCGATTAGAGAAACATAGATAGTAGAGGTATTCTTATTAAGAAGCATTACCTTGAGATGACTACCATGAGAAATCTACTATCTCATGAGAATCGGCTTCCACATCCCAGTTTGTTTTCTTAGATAAGCAACACATTTGGTTTGTCCGCAGAATTCCAACATCTCCATTAGTTATATGATTATGATAAGGGTTCTGGGTAAATGTTCGTTAATAAGAGTATAAGAGTTTGGCCAAGTTAATTGAGATTTTGTAGACAATGCTTAAGGGTTTTGATTAGACCGACTGAATAAAATGGATTCTTTATCTTGAAGAAAGTTTATAAGTGAAAGAAAGATCAAGAATTATCCAAATTATAGACCCCTATAGGCGAAATATTTGGCAAAAATATCTCAACGGCTATATTTAATTGCCAAAAATCTACTATGCCCCAAACAGTACTAACGGTAGCCTAGCAGTACCAAGTTTAGCCTAACATTGGAAAGTAATGCCCAGCAGTACTAAGTTTAGACTAACGGTACTAAATAATTCCCAGCAGTACTAAGTTTAGCCTAGTAGTATTAACTTTTAAGGTACGAGTTTTAACCTCAATTTCGTTCCAAAAGGCATTTCCATCATCAATGTTGATTTTCACAAGCTCTCTTTCTATTTTTGAGCTCACTGTATCTCTCAATTCTTTTTGAGTCACTAAAACACTCTGTCTGTTTTTGCTTCACACATCTCTCTATTCTTTTAAGCTCACACTTTCTCTCTGTCTGTTTTTGCTTTATCTCAATTCTTTTAAGCTCACACTTTTTCTCTCTGTCTGTTTTTATTTTCTCTCATTTCTTTTAAGCTCACTTTTTCTCTCTGTCTGTTTTTATTTTCTCTCAATGCTCATAGTATTAATTATAACAGTAGTAGAAATTATACTTACTAGTAGTAAGGTAGGCCAACAGTACTAACTTGAATTTCATTATTAGCTGCTATGCCATTCCATTTCAAGCATCATTGGTGCAAAATCTGTTGCATATTAATACAATTAACCTTCCCTCAATTAATACTTCAGGGGTTAAGCATTCTAATACTTGCAATCAGATATTGAAATCTTTCAACATCAAAAGCTTTTGTGAGTAAATCAGCAACCCTGTGATCAGTGTGAATCTTAATCATTTAAATAAGCTTTTTCTCATTAGAATCTCTGATGAAGTGATGTCTAATCTCAATGTGCTTAGTCTTTGAGTGAAACACTGGATTCTTAACTATGCAGATGGTGCTTTCATTGTCAATGTGAATCTTTGTATTCTTGAAATTGTATCCATAATCCATCATTTGATTTTGAATACAGAGTACTTGTTCACAGCAACTAGCAGCAGCTACATACTTTGTTTTAGTAGTAGAGTTGGCAACTATGGTTTGCTTCTTGCATTGCCATGAAATCAATCTTCTTCTAAGAAATTAACAAACTCCTGTTGTGGATTTCCTGTCTAAACTTGCACCTGCATAGTCACTATCAGTATAAGCTTCCAAGTCAAATGGTAAGTCCTTAGGATACCAAAGGCCTAATTTAGGTTGACCTTTCAAGTATTTAAAGATTCTTTTCACAGCATGAAGATGTGAAACTTTAGGTGTGACTTGAAACAAGCACATATAGCAAACATTATATCGGGGCTAGAAGCTGTTAGATACATCAATGATCTAATCATTGATCTATATAAGTGAACATCAACATCTTCAGCTTCTGCATCCTTGAGCAATGACTTTGAAGTCTCCATGGGTGTACTTGCTGTCTTCACAGTTGAAAACCCAAACTTCTTCAAGATTGCATCCACATACTTGTCCTGACTGATAAAAATCCCATCAACTTTTTGTGTCACTTGAAATCCTAAGAAGAAAGTGAGTTCATCCATATAACTCATCTGGATTTCCTATGCATCAACTTCTCAAAATCAGTGCATAACTCCTTCTTGGTAGATCCAAAAATAATATCATCAACATATACTTTGAACTAGTAGAATAATCACTTTAATTCTTTAATAAACCAAAGTCCTTATCAATCTGACATCTCTTGAAATCCAGTGTCCAAGTAAATAAGTATATTAGAGTTTACAATACCAGCTCCTAGGAGCTTGATGTAGACTATATAATGCCTTTTCTACCTTGTAAACTTTATCAGGAAACTCTGGATATTCAAATCTTGGAGGTTGATAGACATAAACTTCTTCTTTAATTTTTCCATACAGAAATGCATTCTTTACATCCATCTAGTACACAATAAAATATTTGAATGAGGCATAGGCTAAGAACATCCTAATTGCTTCAATCCTAGCAACTAGAGCAAAAATCTCATCATAATCTATTCCTTCTTCTTGAGTGTAACCATGTGCAACCAGTCTTGTCTTGTTTCTAATCACAATACCTCTCTTATCTTTCTTGTTTCTGTACATCCATTTTCTTCTAATGGCCCTCTTGCCATAAGGTAAATCTACCAATGTCCAAACTTGTTATAATTTAAATTGCAGAAGCTTTTCTTGCATAGCTTCTATCCAGCTTGGATCTTTTAATTCTTGGATTACCTTCTTGGGCTCTTCCTGAGATAGGAAACATGCAAATAGATAAGTATAAAGTTCTTCATGAGTATTTTACTTTATAAACACCACAAATAAACCCTTTCATTTATCATTCTCCTTGTTTTACACTATACTGCACATCACCAAGCACATGATCAAGTGAATGATATTAATTTCTGTTTCATCACCAAATAAATCAGCATGTGTGGCTTCAAGTGTAGCACTTCTTCCCAAAGAAAACATGTCAGATACATTTTGAGAGCGATTTGACCTTGTAGTAATAACTGTTGGACTAACAGTATTAATATTTAGACTACCAGTTTTAAAATTTGCACTAGCAGTATTAATACTTGGCCCAACAGTATTAATATTTGGAGTACTGCTCTCAGGTTGCTCTTGATCACTAAATCCACTTGCTTTACTTACACCTTCATCATCCTTCTTTTCTGCATTACTAGAAGGTTGTGGTTCATCATCACTAGAATTCTTTGAAGAAGAATCAAACATTGAACCATCTTTCCACAGTGGCATCACAATGTAGTCTTGGCTAAATTCAGTCTCCTTGCTAGTGTGACCTGCACCATTACTTTCTTCTGAACCTGCAAAATCATTAGAGTTTGTACCTGCAACAACTGGCACATAATTCATTGATTTTGTTAGACTATCAATATCAAACAGCCACTTTGGACCATCACCTGTAACAATAGGTTTATTCTCCAAGAACCTAATGTGCAAGTTTTCTTCTACTTTCCTGGTTCTAATGTTGTATACTCTAAAAGCCTTACTAGTCAATGAGTATCCAACAAAGAAACCATCATCAGATTTTCCATCAAACTTGCCAAGATGATCTAAGGTATTAAGGATGGTAACATGACACCCAAATGGTCTCATGAAGCTTAGAGCAGGAGTTCTACCTCTAAACAATTCATAAGGGGTCTTGTTATGAGGCTTAACTATAATTACCCTATTCTGCACATAGCAAGCAGTATTAACTGCTTCAGCCCAAAATGTAGTAGGTAACTTAGAGTCAGCTAACATGGTTCTAGCAGCCTCAATTAGTGTCCTATTTCTCCTTTCAGCAACACCATTTTGCTGAGGAGTTCTAGCTACACTAAATTCCCTCTTAATGCCTTTCTTTTCACAAAACTCATTCATAACTCTATTCTTAAACTCTGTCCCATTGTCACATCTGATTATTTTTACTTTCTTATCAACTAGATTTTCTATCTCAGTTATAAAGTTCTTAAGGATGCCGCTAGTCTCATCCTTAGAGGCTAAAAAGAAAACCCAAGTGAATCTGTTATAATCATTAGTGACCACGAGACAATATTTCTTATTCATTAAGCTGCTCATAAAAGTTGGACCAAACAAGTCCATATGCAACATGAACAAAGGCTGAGTAATAGAGTTTTAGATCTTAGACTTACAAGAGGCTTTGTGTTGCTTTCCCTTAAGGCAAGCAACACAAGTTTGGTCATTTTCAAAACGTTTTGCAGATAATCCCCTCACAAGATTATCCTTAACCAGTTTATTTATAGTTTTAAAGTTTATATGACCAAGCCTCCTATGCCATAGCATTGATTCATCAAGTGTGGCCTTTGCAACAAGATAGGTTAAGCTCTCTTTAGGAACAATATTTTTCATATCAACATTGTACATGTTGTTCTTTCTAGGAACTTTAAGTAAAACCTGACTTTCATCAGTTAACTTAAAATCAGGAGACAGAACAAAACATGCAATGTCAGTAAAAAGAACATTGTTCTTTTTGTCACACATCTGTGAGACACTAAATAGGTTAAACTGTAACTCCTTGACAAAGTACACATCCTTAAAATCAAGCTTACCAGTTTTAAGAGTTCCTTTACCAGTAATTCTTCCTCCTCTAGCTCTTCCCCCAAAGGTAACATATCCTCCATCAAATTCCTTGAAGTCTGTGAGATAGGACATGTTGCATGTCATGTGCCTAGAGCATCCACTATTAACATATCCTTGATCTTCCTTTTGTGGATGAACCTACTCATAAAAATAAGGAAATTAGTTTCCTTTAGGGACCCAAGCCATCATTGACTTGGATCTACCTCGTGCATCAATATAATTTTGTCTCTTGAAAGTAATTGATGCATTGTTAAGTTTGGTAGGTCTCCAAACCCAACATGCTGAGGCTTTAACAACATTAACCTGATTTGTCCTGACAGCATTAACTACTGCTGAAGTTGACCTAGCAGTATTAACTGCTTTTGGCTTAGCAGTATAAACTTTTTCCTTAGCAGTATTAATTTTTTGGTTAAAGTTTTTGTTAGTTAATGCTGTTCTTGATTGATAGGGCCTTTTTATAGTTGATTGAGCTAATTTTGAAAAACATGACATTGGTCTAGCTCTATAAACTGTAGTTTTGGGATGAGCAAAATTAACAGGCCTAGCAGTATTAAGTAGTTTTAAGCCAGTTTTCATTAAAACTGCTCTGGGAGTCATGTTCCTGTGAGAGTTAGGGTGAGCCTTTTTAGCAGAATATTTATAATTCACCCTTGTATAATTATTCCCATTTACTATCCCTTCCCTTTGATGGTAATTGCAGTGAGCCTGCACATGGTCAAAGCTTCCACAAACAAAACATGCTTTATTATACATCATAAAATCACCTCCTAGTTGTTGGGATTTAACATTATTCCAGTTTCTTTGATTCCCCTAGGTTTTTGTGATCTGTACATCTCTGCATACTTAACTGGTTTCCTAGCTGGTTTTTCTTGTTGTTTAACAGATTCTTTTCAAATCTTTTTGAATATTTAGGGTTTGTAGACCCAAAAATTATGTCATCAACGTAAATCTGCACTAGTAGAATATCCTCCCCGTATTTTATCTTGAATAAAGTTGGGTCAATTTGTACCTTTTAGTAAGCTTTGACATCAGGATGTTGGAAAGGTTCATCATTAGCAGTGCTCATTGGGAGCTTGCTTTATAATCCATACAAAGCATTTCCTCTAAGGTAGACTTTTTCTTATGATCGATCAAATCACATGACCCCTTCTGGCTGAGCAACATAAACCTCCTCCTTCAGTGGACCATTAAGAAATGCCGTTTTTACGTCCATCTAATAGATTGGAAAGGACTTGTGTGCTGCGTGGGCAACGAAAATCCTAACTGCTTCCAAGCGAGCAACTAGTGCAAATGATTCTTCAAAGTCAACACCTTCTTCCTGAGCATAACCTTTAGCTACAAGTCCACGCTTTGTTGCGAATTACAGTCCTGATCTTCATCCTATCATTTTCTTCCATAACACTTTAGCTTTATAATCATCTTGCCAAATGTTTGTCGAATAGTTCCCAGACTTCAGTCTATGTCAACTGATGAAGTTCATTCTGCATCTATTTATTAGGGTGATGGGAGGGGATTGCCTTTCGTCCCTGCAAATCAGCCATTTGCCACCTTAATGTCTTCGTATCAACAATAATATACACATTTCAGGATCATGTGCAACTTCCGTCTTGTTTGAACTGACATGGTTGGATTTCCACAACTGTCTAATTGATGATCTCTGGTCCACTAATCAGATTTGTGGTTGAAATGAATGCACATCGGTATTATCAATGTTGCGTGAGGAAGACTCACCAATTTCTTGTACGAAAGACTCACCAATTTCTTGTACCCGTGTACAAAAAGGATTGAAAAAGTCATCTTGGTGAAACGATGCATTCGGTGCTTGATCATTGTTGTTTTCCTCAGCGAGACCGTGTGTTGGATTGTAATATTCTTCAAGTAAAGGACTGAAGAGAAATTCTAACCCTTGTTGTGACGAATCTGTCTTTTCTGCTGTAGGAACAACATTTTGTCTTGGGGGCACGGGGTCAGAGTTGTCATAATCTGACGCCTTTTGTCCTTGAGGAACGAGGCCTGAAGAGACATTTTCAACAGACATCTCTTGTCGTTGTGGTGCGAGGTCTGAACTATTGTGATCAGACATCATTTCTTTGATTTCATCAAACTTGATATGAATGGACTCAACTATTAAGCGTGTTCTCTTGTTGTAAACACGATATCCCTTCGACTGAGTAGAATATCCCACATACACATGGAGAGTCCCCTTTTTCTTTCATCTTATCCAATTTTCCCCCATTTCGAGTTATGTAACAAAAGCCAACCAAAATATGGAGTGAAGAGTTTTATTGAAGGTTTCCTGACATTAAATGATGTGATAACGCCTTTTTTCCATGATTCGTTATCATGATGATCGATTACTGAGTATAGCATGATGGCGGTTGCCACTGTTCAGCCCAAAATGAGTAATGGAAGCTTTAGAAGCTGAGAGCATTGCTCGAAGCAGACCTCAACACAGAGTACGTTCTGTCTTTCGACAATGCCCGTTCTGTTCAAGTGTTCGAGGAGTGAAGTCCCTTGAAATAAAGCATGGAGTGTCCGTTTCAAGAACTCTGTGCCTCTTACCAGTACGACAGTAATAACTTGAGCTTGAAGATGCTTGAATCATCGTGAGAAATTTTTAGAACTTCTGGTGTTTCATCCTTGGATAATAGAAATAGAGTCCAAGTGTATCTGGATTAGTCGTCAACAATTACCAGAATATATTTCTTCCCATTTATGCTTGCAACCCCGCATATGGACCACAGCAAGTCCATGAGAAGCAAATTCAGCCTTCCTTTGGAACTTGGAACAGCTTTTGACTTAAATGAGCTTCTTTTTGCTTTACTCATTTCACAAGACGAACAAAGTTGATCCTTGACATATGTCAACTTAGGTAAGCCTGTCACAATATCTTTCTTTGATAGTAAGGTGATGTAATCGAAGTTAAGATGAGAAAGTCTTCGATGCCATAACCATGCTTGAGTTGGTGAAGCTTTAGCCATGAAACAGATTAGAGTTGATGAAGTTGTTTCTTGAAGAGATATTGTGTAGAGATCGGATCCACGATTACCAGTTAGTAAATCGTTTCCCTGAAGATCTCTCACAAAACAAGTAGATTTCCTGAAAGCAACCTCCAAATCCGCATCACAGAATTGACCAACTGAGAAAAGATTGTGATTGAGGCCTTCGACGTAATAAACCTGTTTGATCGTGACATTTCCTTGAATCAGATCTCCATAACCAAGAATTGGAGCAAATTGATCATTTCCAAAATGAAACAGTACACAAGAAATTTCCTCCACAAAATTAACAACTAGCTTGAGATTGGCCCGTCATGTTTCTATGTGCATCCAGAGTCCAACAATGAATAGATGAGTTGTCAATCTGCAATAGAACTAGAGGACGAAGGATACATTTGACAAAATTAGATCCTAAGGAATTTGATTCTTTAAAGACATTCGGAAAATCCTAGAGACAATGTCTATAGTGGGCCTAAAACTTGTTGAACAACATCCTCTTTCCTGATTAAGCATCCAATCTTTTGGATCCTAAGAGGCGTTTGTGTTCCATATTATATTCTGATGGACAACTCTTAGCTATCCACCATTCCATATCTGGATTGATTCTCATACACTCCTTATGGTAACTCTTGGATTTCGAATAGTGGTATCGTGATACAACTGTTTTCTTATGAGGTGTTTCAACAGATTTTTGTTGCGTTTTTCTCTTGGGTTTACTAGTACTAATGAGCACTACATTAGGCTTCTAGTTCTAGCATTCACCCATTTAAGATATTAGAAACTCAAGCATCCAAGATTAGAATTACACAGCATACATTTTCACATTCCCTCACAAACAGCATTCCCATTCAAAAATTCTGGTATACCAAAATTTTCAAAAATATGAAAAATTTTAAAATTTTCAAAAATAAAATAAGTGTTTTTGTCATAATTTTGACTTTCTTGCTGGGTAAGAATAAGAGTAAATTTTGACCCGATCGAGCGTGTTGAGCTCTAGCTTGTTCCTTAACTTTTAGGCTAAGCGTTCGCTAATTTGCGAAGAACGAAAAATGATAGAGTTAAGTATGAGTAGGATGCTAAACAAAGATTATTTGGAAATCTTAAGAGCTCATGTATGTAACTTGTTGCTTTTTCTCCCATAAGCTCTTAACCGGATTAATATACGTGCTGTTTTTGGAGATTAAACTTAAATCAACAATTTTTATGTAATATATAGCAAAAATTTTAGTCTTAGTTCAAATTTATACTTGAATTTTTCAAAAAGAAGTCTTATATATATATGAAAAAAAATGATAAAATGATAAAAAACAAATAAATATAATAAAAGTTGTGGGCTGATAAAAGTTTACTACATCTTGCCGGCTCACAACCGATGTGGTAGTCTTCTAAAGAAAGCCCATAGTAAGAATAAAGATCCGAGACTGATAAAAGTTTGCTGCATCTTGCCGGCTCACAACCGATGTTGCAGCCTTCTAAAAGGTCGAGGGTTACAATTGCATAAATATCTAAATAGTTAAATTAAATTAATAAATTGACTTCTTTTTGTTAAATTCAAATATGCTTTTGCACTTTGACTATTCTAATTTATAAGCTATGAATATCCGGGAAACCTGAGAGTTTTTTAAACCTAAGGTCCGTGAGTCCCGATACTAGTCTTTGTACGGTGTCAAAAGCCTGGTCACTTAGCCGTAAGGTTGGGATGTGCCGAGATGAAAGTCGCTACATGGGATGATCTCGCCTTTTAACTCATTATTCTAAGGTGGAACATAAAGCATAGTATGTTGCAAAAAGTTGATCCATGATTGAAATTCAAGATAGCACACTCACTTAAGATATAAATAATGTCAGGAGTAAAAAGTTCACAAGTTGCAAATATGAGTAGTGTTAGCATCCTTACTGATATTTAACTGTGATTTTGTTTTAAGCTTGGTTTGGATAAGTGAAAAGTCGGGAACGATGAATTTATCCTTTTTGGGGCATTCTCGGAATCGAAATGCATCTTGTTATATGATCCCTAACAGTTATGGAAATAACGAAAGTCGAAATAATCTCAGTTATATTAATAAAAAAATGGAAAAGTTTTAGAAAAATGGGAAATGGGGTGTTTTATAACTTGTGATTTCTTAGCTCTCTCCACAAAAATCTTTGCTACTTTTCAAAGGTTTAGTTTGGGGAAGTTTTGAGGTATTTGGTTATAAGGCATATAACATTGCGTGAGGACACGCAATCGCTTAGTTTGGGGAATTTTGATATGTGTAAAAACACATATCTGTTTTGTATCAAAAATGACCCAATAAAGACCAAAAATGTGCATAAAATGCTTGAATATTGCTTGTTTTATCTTTGTGATTGTGTAGGTGCGGATATTGCAAAAATCCTAAGAAAACGGTCAAAAACCAGACAAACACGGACACATGAACGGAAGAGCACACAAAGAGCCGGAAGTTTTCTACAAAAAGGTCAAAAAGTCAGCAGTGGTCAACTCAAGTCAACCTTTGGTCAACCTAAGTCAAATCACTAAATGACAAAAATTCCAAAATCACCAAACCAGTCCCTCATAATTCACCAAAATTCATAAAAGCCCTTAAAGCCCTAACGGTGTTAACTTCTATTAATAGAAGTTAACACCCGTTAACTTTTTCATATAACAAATCCAACCAAAGCCCGGGCCCAAATCCCTTATAACCCGGCCCAAACCCAAGTCAAAAGCCCGGGTCAAACACAATAATCAAACGCCCTCTTATAAGTTAAAAAAAGGCGGGAGAAACAGTTTTTACTGTTCATCTCCTTCCCCAAGTTACCTCAAGGTCAAAATCATGGGGCAAATCACAATTGAGGGCTAGAAAGGACAATTCAAGTAGCGAAGTACACATGGGCAGAGTATCACGTCACTTAAGCCTCTCATTGGCCAATAGCCAATAAAGGATGTCACGTAGATCATGAAAGAAACACAAGGAATGATGGGATTTATACTATAATCACTCTCAGAAGAAGCACAAACCTGTCACAATCACAGATTGCCACGATGCCAATCTGTGTGAGCTAAGATATGATTTAACGGCCAAGATTAATCTTCCAATGATTGAAAGAATGAATGGCAGTGATTGATTGGAGCGTGTAACAGACCTGTACCTAGAAGCTTCTCCAACGGGCTATATAAAGCCTCACTCCTCACACACAATGGATCTTTTTTCTTTTCTAGTTTTTTAGCTTAGTTTTTAAAAATTTAGTTTAAGTAGTGGTTAGCTTTTAAATTTTAGTCTTTGTAATCTCATAATTTAGTCACTGTAATCAGCTTTTAAGTTCATTGTAATCTGTTTTTGAAGTAATGAAATCAATTTTTCCTTTATCCAAATTTTCATAAGCTTTTAATCTCTCCAAAGTTATGCTACTGTTTGATAAGCTTTAGTTATTAATAAAATCAAACTTTTAGTTTTTACAAGCTGTTTTTTTTATTACTCATAAGCTCTCAATAAGCTCAATGTTTACTACTATTTCTAAAGCTCATCAGAAACTCTCATAAGCTCTCATAAGTTTCTAAGCTTGTGATTGAGCTTAATTAGTCCTTTAATCTACTCAAACTATAAAAATAGCTTAATAACCTTGACTTATTGGATTTTGAGCTTATGGAAAAGAAGCTAGCAAAGGATGAGCTTCCAAGGACTTATACTGGCTTATCATTGATAAGCCAAAGCTAGTAGATGCTCATTTGAGCTTATTGATGCCTTTGTTAAGCTAAGGCTTATGTAAGTTTTCTATTTACTATTTTGTCTTAAATCCTAGCTTAAAAATCTGCTTATTGGATTATCAATTGCTTAATATGCTTATCTTTGGCTTATTGCTTTTTTCAATTTTGTTTTTCGCATTATTGATCATCTCATTTTTCTATAGTTAGTATAGCTTATAATCTTTAGATTTGTTTTGGAACTGTCATAAAATATTAAAAAAACCAAAAATATAGCTTAAATTAGTGTAGATTAATGTTTATGGCTTATTGTATGCTTAGGATTGCTCATTAGTCTTATTATAAGTAGTTCATTATCTGTTAATCAAGTTGTGTTCATTAGATTTAAAAATTGCTAGTTCAAGTAAAATCTATCAAGGATAAAGGAGTGTTTGGTTTAGTACATTTTGACCTCTAAAAGTCAAAGTGAATTGTGCTATTTACTTGAGTCAGTTTCATTTTCATTTAAAATTAGTTGTGAAAAAGATTTCAGAAGTTAGATTTCAAAAATTAAGTAGTTAAGGCTTAAATTCTTTATTTCTGCACCAGGGGAGCATTTTCTCTTTTAGATCTTTGGAATTTTTGAACCAAGCCTTTTTGAGCTTGGTTTTTGTTTGATTAGAGTTTAAACACACTCATTGAGTGTGTCTAGTGCAGGAGTAACCAACTTGGTCTCCTGCATTTGGTTCTAGCCCATTTGGTCATTTGCATCAGCAGTAGTAACAGCAGTTACTACTGCTATCTTTTTCAGCTTCATTTAAGTTTGTGTTTGTAGGATTTAGAATCTAAAATTCAATTAGCTATTAGATTAGATATAGGTAAAGGTAGCTTAAAGCTTATTTTCACATTTCTAGCTTATTTCATTAGGTTAATTTAGCTTTAAGAGTTCATCAAAAATCTTAAAAATACAAAAACAGTAGCAAGTAGATCCTAGCTTCTAAGTTTAGATTTTTAGCTTATAGTATTTGCTTTTATAATTTGAATTTATAGCTTATGTGTAGGTTATTAAGTTTTCAAAAATTGAGCTTCTGATTTAGCTTATTCTAGGTTATAGCTTATTTAGTTTTTAAGTCTTAAGTGCTTATTTCTGAGTTTACTGTTTTGATCATTAAATTTAGGAGTCCTATAGTGTTTTTGGTTAATTTAGCTTTTCATAATTAGCTTCTACAAGTTATAAGCTTTCAGGTTTAGCTTTTGTTTTTAAAAATGAGCTTAAAATGAGTTGTGTGCAAGCTGTTAAGTGAAAACTAGCTTTTTAGTTTTCAAAAGCCCACTTCCTGTAACAGCTATTTCACAAGCTCTTTTTAATAAGCTCTTGTTGTTTTAAGCTCTTTTGAAAAACATTTTCTAGTAGAATTTAAGCCAAGTTTTGAGGAAAACCAAGTCTTACTTTCTGAAGTGCTTATTTGCTAGCTTATTTTTAAGCTTAAAGTAGCTATTAGGGCCTGTTTGTTTTTTGCATCAGTGCTTATTTAGTTTTTTAGCTTATCCCTTGCTTATTTTTAATTCTATTTAGTTCAGTAACTTAGGTTTAGCTTATTTTAGCTTAATTAGTTTAAGAAAAAAAATCAAAAAAATAAGTTGTTAAGTAGTTGCTGTTAGTTTATAAGCTGTTTAAACAGCTTATTTAGTGCTTTTCACAAAAAGTTTCTTTAATTAAAAATGCTTATTTTCAAGTGCTTAACAACTTTTGTTCTTTAAGTTTTTTTTTTTAAAAGGGAAGTGGAAATCGGGGGTGAGTGTTAGCCTCAAAATATTGAGCCGAACAGGAAGTTCGTTCATTACGTGTACGAGTCTCGGTCATTTAATTAGTTAATGTTGTAATAGTATAATATCGGGAATCGGGCTCGATAGTTAATCTAATATTGTATATGTTTCGGGTTTAATCCCAAGCAAAACCCGAGCCCGGGTCCTAGTTAAATATCCCGCGCGTCATTTAACGCGACGGGGTATATAAACTCTTTTCTATTTAGAAAAGAGTAAGTTGTTCATTTCTAAAATATATCTTTTCTCTTTTCTCTCTCATTTCTCTCTCCTCTTTCTCTCTCTAAACAACTCACTCTCTTTCTCCTTTCTAGTTTGATTCGTGTATGTTATATGTTATGAAGTGAATACGGGATCCTACAATTGGCATCAGAGCTTCAAGGGTGGATTTGTGTTTGATTCTTGTGGTTGATTAGCAAATTTCGTGGCTTATTTTGGTTCTAAAAGCCCACGGCTCAAAAAGCTTATTTGGGCTTAATTTGTTGGTTAATCTTGTAGTTTTTCTTGTTATAAATGCTTAAGAGGTTCATGTGTTGCTATTACAAGAGATTTACAAGCTCCTAGTTCGATTACAAAGCTTATAAGGTTCAGATTTATTTTGTGTTCTTCGTGGAGAGTTGCCTAATTTAGGACGATTCTCAAAGAAATACGAGTTAAGGTGTGTTTAAACTTGATATACACACTTAGTATTGCATGTTAGAGCCTTGATTCGTGGAAAGAAAAGCTTATTTGAGTGATTTTGTCAAATTCGACCTTATGTTCATCGTGGAGGGTTGCTCATTTAAGTATTTGTTCTTCACGGCGGTTTGACTAGCTAGGGGACAAGATCCACGATTTAAGGAAATAGTCAACGGTGGTTTGTTGACCACAGTGGCGAGTTGTGTTTTATATTAATAAAATATTACACGGCGAGTTGTTGAAACCAGGTGGCGGTTTGCATTGTATTGTGGCGAGTTGACAAGTTCCAAGGCGAGTTGCTTATTATATTGAGATAAAATCAAACGTTATTCTGCCCAAATTAAAAACACACGGCGTTTTGCTTATTAAAACCCCATGGCAACTTGTCTGAGAAGGCGGTTTGATAAGAAAGGTTGGCAGCGAGTTGTACAACTTGAAGGCGGTTTGAATAAAATATAGGACGTCGAGTTAGCAATAGTCTAGGAGGCGAGTTACCAACTGGCAGCGGTTTGCTTTATTTTATTGCCGGCGAGTTACTCAGTTTCAACGGCGGTTTGCTATATTTTATTGGCGGCGGTTTGCTCAACACCTAACGCAGCGGTTTGATATATTTTATCCAAACGACACCCTTTTTAGCGACACCTTTTTACGAAAAAAGTTGAGTAATATGTAATTTTTATATAGCCTTTCTAACTTATTTTTACATCAAATTCAAATTTTGGTAATAGGGTAATTTTTTTTTCGGTCGACACCTTTTTAGCGACACTTTTTGGCGGGAAAAATTAAGTAAAATATAATTTTTTTCTATAGCCTTTTTAGCTTATTTTTACACTAAATTTAGATTTTGGTAATAAGGTAAAATTTATTTTTTTTCTCTTTTTTTCATAATCCAACTGCGTCGAATTCCAAACAAATCATCAAACCATAAGTCAAAACCAAAACCATCAACAAGGACTTAAACAACATTAATCATACAAGAAACAACCCAACAACAATCCAGATATTCAAGCACTGTTTTCTATTGATTTTCATAAAATCCCGTAACACATTTATCTTTTTAATCATAGAATGTAAAATCCCGTGAACAAGAATTGCATACATAACCACAACAACATCATATCCACTTAAGATCCAACAACTTTCACACTTCATAGTTAATATCCATTCATTCATCATGTCTACTCCAGTCAATACACAAAGTCAAGATCACAAAGCATGAAGGAACAAGCCTACAACAAAGAACAAAGAGAAAGACCAAGAACACATGAGCTTAACGACAAAAGCAATCTCATTGATCTCATGAAGGAGTGTCATCAATGAACTCACTTCGGGGGAGATTGTTAGCCTCAAAATATTGAGCCGAACAGGAAGTTCGTTCATTACGTGTACGAGTCTCGGTCATTTAATTAGTTAATGTTGTAATAGTATAATATCGGGAACGGGTTTAATCCCAAGCAAAACCCAAGCCCGGGTCCTAGTTAAATATCCCGCGCGTCATTTAACGCGACAGGGTATATAAACTCTTTTCTATTTAGAAAAGAGTAAGTAGTTAAAAATATATCTTTTTCCTTTTCTATTTTCTCTCATCTCTCTCTCTCCTTTCTCTCTCTACAAAACAACTCATCTCTTCTCTTTTCTAGTTCGATTCGTGTATGATATATATGTTATGAAGTGATTACGGGATCTACAATTGGTATCAGAGCTAAATTTGCAATTAAATTAGCAAGCGCAGCACGCTCATTCGCACATTCTGCAGTATTATTCTCATAATGTTGTCTTTCATTGGCAAACACATTATTTTCATCATTGTTTTGTACCTGTTCCAATGGCTGTTCAGTTGAACTGGGTTCTTCTAGTAAGACCTCCTGAATCTTTGCCATGAAACTGTAATGTGCTTCCAATTCCTGTTCATCAATCTCTTCATCCGTGTCCGCTAGCCAATCAGCTTGCTCAGCTTGCAGTGGAACACCTTGTTCAGCTTGTTTGCACATCATCATCTTTTCCTTGTGATACGAGTAGTCTTTAACACGCTTTGGCTTCCTGCATTCCTTTGCATAGTGGCCAAATCCCTTACAGTTAAAGCATTGTATCCCTGTTTGTTGCACTACCGGACTGCCTACAGTTTCCCTAGTCCCAGCAACTGTCATTGTCCTTTGATTCCCAAACTGCCCTGACTGATTGTTGTTGTTATACCTTGGTGTGGTATCTTCAGTCTTGTTCCTAGAGTTTGAAGAAGTTCGAAGGTTGTTGTTGGTAGGTTTGTAGAGCCTTTTGAAATACTTTGCAAGGAGTGCCAAATTCTTTTGCATGTCCTTATCCCTCTGAGCTTGTTCAGGATCACTGTCTTCTTCAGATACTGACTCAGATTGAGGTGTAACTGGTTTGGCGATCTCTTTGCCTTTATGTCTGGTAGATGCACTTGGTCTTGTGGAAGATGATGTTGTATTTGTTCTTTGAGGTTTTGGTGCTTGATAGTAATTATCTGAGTATGGTTGAGCAGCCGCAAGAAGTGCTAATGGATTTGCACTTTTGGCTATTCTCTCAGCACGGATATCATTAACTTCATTTTGATACTGCTTCAGAATGTCAAAGAGTGTGTGATATGAGATGGTGTCTATCTCTTTTGATTGCTTGACAACCGTCACAAATCTTGACCATTCTGGTTGAAGTTGTTGAAGAAATTGAACATTCACTTGCATTGTGGTAACTTGCAAGTTGTTCCTTGTCAACTCATTCATCAGTTTATAAAACCGTGAGTAATACGACTCCATGGATTCTCCATCTCGAGAAGTAAACTTCCCAAATTCCCAGAATAGATTGGTCTTTACATCTTGTACGTTCAATGATTCACCCTGTTGTAGTCTTTCAATGGCTGTCCACATCTCATTAGCAGTGTTGCATGCATCAACAGTTGAGTAGATTTCATCTCCAATACCAGTTAGAAGCAAGAAAATAGCTTCCTTTTCAGCTTTAAATACATTTTCTCCCCTTATTTTAAATAATAAACACTTAGTTTTTGAAATACCTTGTGATTAAAATATGTCTTGAAAATTCTGTGGGAGAAAATATTATCAGCATGAATGGTTTGGAACATTTTGATAATGTTTTGAATACATAAGAATGGTCGTTGTTGATGTATCCAAGAACATTAAAACTTTGTTTTTCGAAAAACTCCCCCTCAATAATAGGACCAATTGAGAAATTGTTGTCTTTTGAAAACATTGTGAGGGTTGGAGTGTTGAACACACAATTTTGAAAGATTATGAATTGTCATCGAGAAATTCTTGAAAAATTGTGTTCAACTTTTTGAAAAACCAGATGTTAGAGGACTTCTCTTCTACTGAAACGTACACTATCCTTTTTCTTGAGCTAAAAACATTGAATGTCTTGATAGAACAGCTCAAGACCGAGAAACGTTAATTTTCTCGTTGTGAGGATAAGTTATAAACCTTCCTTTATATGAAGTCCGGGTTATGTACTGATATTTGCACATAAGCCACCAAGAAAAATTAGAAATGACATGTTTTGAAAGCATTTGAAACTCCTGTTCGAACTTCATTTACACGCCCGTGTCGATATTAATCAACATTTCTAGGTACGTAAATGTTATCGATTCCAAGAGACATGTCGAGAAGAATATTTTTTGAAACATTTTCTGATTTTTTGATTTTGTATTTTCTTTTTGAAATTTTTATATTGTTGTATTTTTTTTCAAAAATATGTACACGTTGATGTTTGATGAGGTATCAAGCAGATTCATTTGTCAGAACCTCCAGTTCTGCTGGAGTCAAACATCTCATACCAATTCGTCTGACGAGATACTGAAACCTGTTGGGAAATACAAGTCAAAAGGTCAAAGTTCTGCCACGAAAAAGTCAAAGTACTACTAAATGAAAGATCAAAGTACTGCTTGATCTGCTGCGATCAAACGTCTTTTGAACATTGAGGAACGGGGCCTGAAGTGTTATTTTCAGCAGACGCCATTTGACATTGACGACCGAGGCTTGAACTGCTGTGTTCAAACGTCATTTGAACATTGAGGAACGGGGCCTGAAGTGTTATTTTCAGCAGACGCCATTTGTCGTTGTGGTGCGAGGTCTGAACTGTTGTGATCAGACATCATTTCTTTGATTTCATCAAACTTGATATGAATTGACTCATACTATTAAGAGTGTTCTCTTGTTGTAACACGATATCCTTCGACTGAGTAGAATATCCACATTGACACAGGATCCCTTTATCTTTCATATTTATCCAGATTTTCCCATCTCTAGTTATGTAACAAATGCAACCAAAGATGTGAAGATGTTTTATTGAAGGTTTCCTATCATTAATGAGGTGATATGCCGTCTTTCCATGAGTCAAGATGATGATTGATCTGTTTTGAGTATAGCATGCGGTTGCCAATGCTTCGCCCAAAATAGATAATGGAAGCTAGAAGCTGAAAAAGGCATCGTTCGAGGAAGCCTCAAGACAAGAGTGCGGTTTCGGTCTTTCGGACAAAGCCATTCTGTGTCAGGTGTCGAGAGTGGAAGTTGATTGGTTCAATGCCTTCTTCTTTGAAATGAAGCATGGAGTGTCGTGTTCAGAACTCATGTGCCTCTGTCAGTACGTGACATTATTCTTGTGCTTGAAGATTGGTTTGAATCATCGTCGAGAAAGCTTTGTGAACTCTGGTGTTTCATCCTTGGATCGTAGAAAAAGAGTCCAAGTGTATCTTGAATAGTCATCAACAATCACCAGAATATATTTCTTCCCATTTATGCTTGCAACCCGCATTGGACCACACAAGTCCATGTGAAGCAAATTCAGCCTTCCTTTGGAACTTGGAACAACTTTTGACTTAAATGAGCTTCTTTTTGCTTTACTCATTTCACAAGACGAACAAAGTTGATCCTTGACATATGTCAACTTAGGTAAGCCTGTCACAATTAGTTAAACTTTCTTTGATAGTAAGGTGATGTATATCGAAAGTTAAGATGGAAAGTCTTCGATGCCATTAACCATGCTTGGTTGGTGAAAGCTTTAGCCATGAAACAAATTGGAGTTGGTGACGTTGTTTCTTGAAGAGATATTGTGTAGAGATCAGATCCACGATTACCGGTTAGTAAATCATTTCCCTGAAGATCTCTCACAAAACAAGTAGATTTCCTGAAAGCAACCTCCAAATCTGCATCACAGAATTGACCAACCGAGAATAGATTGTGATTGAGGCCTTCGACGTAATAAACCCATTTGATCGTGACATTTCCTTGATTCAGATCTCCATAACCAAGAATTGGAGCAAATTGATCATTTCCAAAACGAACAGTACCTAGAAATTTCTCTACAAAATTACACAACAGCTTGAGATTGCCCATCATGTGCTTTGTGCATCCAGAGTCAACAATGAATAGGAGGAGTTGCACAATTGCTAGAGAGAATTAGAGGACGATGGAACATTGGACAAATTGGTTCTAAGGAAATTTGTATCTTCAAGTATTAGTAATCCTAGAGACAATGTCTATAGTGGGACTAATACTTGTTGATACATCAGTCTTCCTGATTTTAGGCATCCATATCTTTTTGGTCCTAAGAGGCTTTTGTGTCCATGTATAACCTGATGGACATCTCTTAGTATCCTCCATTTCCTATTCCTGTTTTGTATTCTCATTCAACTCCCTTATGGTAACTCTTGGATTTCTAAATAGTGGTATCTGATGCAACTGTTTTCTTATGGGGTGTTGCAACAGATTTGTTCGCTTTTCTCTTGGGTTTACTAGCACTAATAGGCACTACCTTAGGCTTCTTAGTTCTAGCGTTCACGTCTTTCAAGTATCTAGAAACACAAGCATCATGATTAGAATACACCACACATTTCCATATTCAGCACAAACAGCATTCACATTCGACGTTCTGGAATTTGAACTGTTCATTACACGTAGTTACAGACTGTTGTTTTTTAGAAATATTAGAAATCCTATGTTGGTCTTCTACTTCAGCCTTCTTAAACTTCACTTGACTATTGTTTGGCACGACCTTATCTTTAACTTGATGCACTTAAGCTGTGGTCTGCTAACACTAGTAGTGTGAATTACTCCTGAAGATTAGACACGTGAGGATTAGTTTCCTAAGAAGCATGAGGCAACTGCGTTCTCTGTTTGTGTTGTGGTAGTGGCAATTCTATACAATCCTGGTTAGGCCATTCGAGTGTAGTTCTTTTTTTTTTTTTTTTTTTTGTTTTTTTTTTTTTTTTTTTTTTTTTTTTTTTTTATTTTTTTTTTTTTTTTTTTTTTTTTTTTTATTTTTTTTTTTTTTTTTTTTTTTTTCTTTTTTTTTTTTTTTTTTTTTTTTTTTTTTTTTTTTTTTTTTTTTTTTTTTTTTTTTGTCTTTATTTTGTTATATGCTTGTTTTCTATTCTGAGGCAAATTTCTGTTGAGTTGACTTGTTTTAAAAAACCCATCCGACGCTATTAGTTTTATTAACCGATGTTTCTGTTTGAAAACTTCTCATTTCAGGAGAGAGAATTTGAAAAAGGAGGCGGTTTTCCTAAAACTGAGCGTTTTGACAATCCGTTAAGCATTTGGTTGTTCGAACAACAGATGTTTATCAAATATGAGTTTCCCAGACTTTTTTTTGTTACCAGAATGAGTTTCTTTAACTAATTTATCACATGTTTTTATCTTGCATTGAGCTTTCAAATCTTGTATTTCAGGATATTGTTCACGTTCTTTTCGAAATACATTTGAAAGCATTTTCTTTGCAAACTGGGTTTTTTTCATCTGTTCTTTACAATGTTGATAAAGAAAGTTCAAGAGAAATCGTGTGTTTTTCAACATTTAGCCAATTTACTCTTTAAACAGCTTATTATGAACTTCGTATTAAAGATTCAGTTTGTTTCGACAGGGCTTTTGTGCATGACTATTCACATTCTTGACTTTATGAAGTTACATGAATTGCATTTCAGTATGAGCATTTAATTCAGTCAAAGGAATGCAATATGAACATATAACATCTTTAGACACACACTCTTCAAGAAGTAGATCATACATATTTGAAAATTCTGCTTTTCAGATTTCAAGTTCGTCAATCTCTTTTTCAAGGGATGTATCGTATCAAATCTTCATGCATTTCCGTTTTAGTTATGTTCAAAACGAAAGCTATATTTTGTGATTTTCTAGAAGAGGCATTTAGAAAGGTTTTTATCAAAAGTTCCATATCATTGAGCAGTTGGCACACGAAAATAATCACTAGTATGTTTTAAACCAAGTTTGATCAAACAATTTCCTAAATTGATTGATGTTAAATATTCATTTACGTTAAAATTGTCTACTTTTACTAATGGATTTGAAACCGGGTAGAAAGGCAACGTTTTTAGCAATGTTTGGTTTTGTTCTAACAAACGGTTTTCTCCACATTGTCTTCCTAACTTCTTTTGCGCGTTCCAACTGATAAAGATACTCCAGTGAGGGTCCTTTAAAAATTTCATAAAGACTATTCTGATTAGTGTAATCATATGGTTTCACTTTGTCTTTATTCAATTTTGATCTACTCTCGTTATCAAGAGTCATGGTCTCTTCCCTATCAGGGGCAAATCTGTTTGCAGGATCAGAAGTATCAAATGGGATCTCATACAAACATGGTTTTTCAGATTGAGCTTTCTTGAGGTACCTAGGATTGGCAAAGGTTAGTCTACCATTATATGTCGCACATTTGGGTGCTAACATATGAATGGTCTGAATTGACTGATTACGAGTATAAACAATTTCGTTCAAAAACTTTAACTGTTTGTCCATTTCAATCATCTTGTCAATATCTTTTTCTTCCTTAACCTTTAAATCCGAAATGACCTTTGTATTCTCTTTGAGATAACCTTCCAGTTGTGACTTAGTTAAAAGACTCTTTTTGACTAAATCATCGTGTTTCTGATCAAGAACTGAAATTTCATAGGCTTTTGTCTTTAAACCTTCTTTAATTTCAATGTCTTTTAAAGCTAATAGTCCTAGAGTTTCATTTAACTTTGTTTGAAGAATCTCATAATCAATCGTCCGGTCATTAAAGGCTTTGTACTTCTCAAACTCATTCTGTTTGTTCTGAAGTGCAATCAGACAACTATCCCGACAACTAATAGCCTCCCCTAGAGCACTATTGGTTTCATCAAGGTTAGTTTTGCACTTTTCTAATTCTTGAGTCAATGATGCGTTTGCTTTCTTTAATTGCTTTAAAATCATTTTGTTTTCCTCCGTATCCAGAGTTAAATTAGCAATTAAATTAGCAAGCGCATCACGCTCATAACAATTCCGCAGCATTTGATCAACACTGATTATCATTAGTACATATATTTGTTTGAATCAGGGTGACATTGCTAACATCCTCTTCAAAACTTAGTGTCGTTAATGGGATTCTGGTTGCTCAGAATGTCGTCTCACTTGTCATACACATTTCTTTCATATGTTTTTGTAACCTGTTCCAATGGCGGGGGGTGACTCGTAGAACTGGATTCTTCAGGTGAGACATCCTGAAATATTTTGCCATGTAGCTGTAATGGGCTTTAATTCCTGTTCATCATCTCTTCATCCGTGTCCTCTAGCAATCGGCTTTGCTCGCTTGCAGAGGAACACCTTTTAGCTTGTTTGCACATCATCATCTTCTCCTTATGATACGCGTAGTCTTTAACCCGCTTTGGCTTCCTGCATTCCTTTGCATAGTGCCCATATCCCTTGCAGTTAAAGCACTGTATCCCAGTCTGTTGCACTACCTGACTGCCTACTGTTTCCCTAGCCCCAGCAAAGTTATTTGTCCTTTGATCCCAAACTGCCCTTGACTGATTGCATTGTGTATAACTGGTGTGGTATTTTAGTCTTGTTTCCTGGAGATTTAAAAAGGTTTGAAAGGTTGTTGTTGGTAGGTTTGTAGAGCTTTCTTGATATACTTTGCAAAGGAGTGCCAATTTTGTGCATTTCATTGTCCTTGAGCTTGTTAGGATCTTGTCTTCTTCTTCAGAGACAGACTCAGATTGAGGTGTAATTGGTTTGGCGACCTCTTTGCCTTTGTGTCTGGTAGATGCACTTTGTCTTGTGGAAGATGATGTTGCATTTGATCTTTGAGGTTTTGGTGCTTGATAGTAAGTATCTGAATATGGTTGAGCAGCCGCAAGAAGTGCTAATGGATTTGCACTTTTGGCTATTCTCTCAGCACGAATATCATTAACCTCCTTCGAAACTGTTGAGATTGTCAAATGTTCTGTGCTATGAGATGGTGTCTTTATTTTTTTTTTTTTTTTTTTGATTGCTTGGACAAGCCGTCACAAACTCTGACCCATTTCTGGTTGCAAGCTGTTGATAGAAATTGAACATTCACCTTGCATTAGTGTAAACTTGCAAGTTGTTCCTTGTCATACTCAATTTCATAATTGGTAAAAAACGTGAGTAATACGACTCCATGGATTCTCCATCTCGAGAAGTAAACTTCCAAATTCCCAGAAACAGATTGGTTCTTTACCATCTATGTAGTTCAACGATTCACCTTGTTGTAGCTTTCTACTGGCTTTCTTCATTTCATTTGCTGTGTTGCATGCATCAACAGTTGAATAGATTTCATCTCCAATACCAGTTAAAAGGCAGATAATTGCTTCCTTTTTTTTTTTTTTTTTTTTTTTTTTTTTTTTTTTTTTAGACTGAAGTGTTCTTTTGTTCTTCTTGGAGTCATGTTCAATTACGTTTCAATTTGCTGTATGTTGTTGAACTGTAGGAACGACCTCAGCTTCTGGAAGACAGCTTTGAATACGCTCACTTGTTGGCACGTTGGGACAAATGTTAGTATGCATTTTTTTCAGATCCCTCACATATTTTTTGTGTCAATATACCGTAGATAACGTCGATCTCATTGTGGGAATTAAATTTTTTTTTTTCCTGGACCAAGGCATTGGTGGTCGATCTTTTCGGAACAGTGCCATGATATTATTATGCATTTGACTATCTGTTGAGGATGTACTGACTGGAATAGACATGATGAATGAATGGCTATTAACTATGAAGTGTGAAAGTTATTAGATCTTAAGTGGATATGATGTGATTGATGTTGTTGTTGTGGTTATGTTTGCAATTCTGGTTCACGGGATTTTACACGTCTATGATTAAAA
The DNA here is from genome assembly GCA_026074375.1 of Tanacetum coccineum. Lineage (NCBI taxonomy): Eukaryota > Viridiplantae > Streptophyta > Magnoliopsida > Asterales > Asteraceae > Tanacetum > Tanacetum coccineum. The sequence goes on along the minus strand of BQNB010000723.1, from coordinate 32,685 downwards.
CCGATAAATGATTTAACGAGATTTTACAAACTCAATAGAAAACCGTGAATGAATAAGCGTTGGTAGTTAATGGTTTGTTTGTTGTGAATGATTTGTGCAGTTTTAGAGTCCTTCTAGTGGTTTAGTTTTGGTTTGTTTGGAATTCGGCGCAGTTGGATTTTGCAAAAAAAAATTATTTTTACCTTATTACCAAAATCTAAATTTGGTGTAAAAATTAGCTAAAAATGCTATAGAATTTTTTTTTATTTTACTTAATTTTCCCCCAAAAAAGTGTCGCTAAAAAGGTGTCGACTGAAAATTTTTTTACGCTATTACCAAAATTTGAATTTGATGTAAAAATAAGTTATAAAGGCTATATAAAAAATTACATATTACTCAACCTTTTTCGGTAAAATGTGGTTCGCTAAAAAAAGTGTCGTCTGGATATCTTTTTTTTTTTAATCAAACGCTGCTAGTGTAAGCAACCGCCGTGTAATTGAATAATCACATCCGTCCATTTTTTGGACAACTCGCTGCCCTAATAAAACACACAAACCGCTGTTTGGTAACTCGCTGTTTAGCAACTCGCCGTTTAGCAACTCGCCGTTTAGCAACTCGCCGTCTGCATTAAAATAAGCAAACCGCTTGCTAAAACCTTATTGACAACTGCCGGTATGTGGGCAACTTCGCCTTTGACTGCACACTCGCACTTTGACTTTTTCCTAAAACGTGGAATCTTGTCCCTTATCTTACCATAAACCGCCATGTGACCACAACTCGATTTTTGCATATTCATTCCAAATGAGCTTATTTCCCACGAAATAAAGCTTTACCATGTAATAGGAACCAAACCTTATAAGCGTAAACTTACAACAACATGTATTTCCTTGTGGATCTTCATGAACGAAGCAACTCTCCACGAAGAACACCAACTAAATTCGAATCTTTGTAGCTTTGTTATCGATCTTGAGGCTTGTGTATCACTTGGAATGGTAACAATACACCTTATTTAACATGTAGGACAAGAGAAACAACACGATTAACCAACAAAATTAGCCAATTTTTTTTTGAGCCGTGAGGTCTTGTAGACCACAAAATAAGACAGAATATTGATATTTAAACACATCAAATCAAACACAAATCCACCCTTGAAGCTCTGATGCCAATTGTAGGATCCCGTAATCACTTCACTTCATATAACGAACCACTGAATCGAACTAGAAATAAGAGGAAAGGAGGTGAGTTGTTTTTAGAGAGAGAAAGAAGAGAGAGAGAGAGAGATGAGGGAAAAGAGAAACTGGAATTATTTCTTAGATATTTGAACAAACTTACTTTTCCAAGTGGGAAAAGTCTCCTTAGATACCCCGCACTTGAAAAGTGACGAGCGGGGATTATTAAATAGGACCCGGGCTCGGTTTTGCTTGCGGTTAAACCCGATACATATACAATATTAGATTTAACTATCGAGCCCGATTCCGATAATTATCTATTACAACATTAACTAATTAAAGACCGAAGTTCCATCGTAGAGTGACCGAACTTCCTTGTTCGACTCAATAAATTGAGGCTAACAGTAGCTTTGGCACATTCGATTCTTTTAACAAAGAAACAAGCAAGATTGTATTGTTCTTCGGCAACAACACAATACAACATGTGAACAAGACAAACGGGGAGACGGTCCTGATATCCTCTTAGTCCGAATACATTCTCTCAAATGAGTTCTTCCCATGCTTCATGTCGGGGCTTAGTTCTTTGGTGAGAATTTGATTTGGATTGAGAGCGACCGTTTGACTTTTAATAGTACGGTCTACCACGACACGTTCCAATTCAAGAAGTCGACGACAGTCGTCAGGAGTAGGAAGATCGGTGCAATATGGTCCCTCGGTTTCTTGAGAATATTCAAGAGATGCAAGGGTCCCTCTGTTTGTTAAAAAATGCTTGACATTGTATGAATATTGAGGAGTTGACTGAATTGACTGAGAGTAAGAAGTTATGAATTCGTGTGATTTAAAAGAGAGGAAAGATAGCATACAGTATCGGTTTGTACCTTGGATCTTAATATGTATGTCTAGAATTACAATCTCAGAACAATCGGTTAGTTGATTTGAAAGAGACAATTGAAGCCGAATGTTAGTAAAGGACGCTCGATATGTTGATTTATAGCGGGCTGTTCAACAACACGACCTTCGTGAATGTTGCGGTTTTCAATAGGTTTGTAGAATTGGGCAATAGTAGGATAGATGACGGGAATTTTAGATACTTTTGGGATGTAGGATTTTGTGAGAGATATATCGGTGGTAGTGCTTTCGCATTTTGTCCAACCTAAACAAGTCACAACAATGAGGGAAAAGGAATAAATATTCAAAATAAAAGAGTATGTAAGAAAAATACTATATGTGGAACCAAAATTACTTCGACTCTAAAAACAAAAACCTAAGAAGTAATTTTTATGTTCCTTAGTTTATTTTTAACTCAACCTTAAGTATTGAAGAACGTATACATTAGATTGTATATTTTGTCAATTCACGTGAGTTTGTTTGCAATTGGCTTATCAGTCATAAAATACTTATTTTGACTCAAAAATTCTCATTAAGAGATGATAAGCCAAACGCTCCCTTATAAACAAAAAGTTTGTCTAATATATATATATATATATATATATATATATATATATATATATATATATATATATATATATATAGATATATATATATTTTAATATATATTTTTATATATATCTTTGATGACTTACATAACTTTGTATATGTGTTTATACACGTGATAAAAATGTAGTGATGGTCATTTCGACTCTAAACAATGATCCTAGGAGATGAACCAAACACCCTTTTATTTTTATAAAATTTTACTCATTAATTTGAAAAAATATGTATATGTTTAGATAATCAATCCTTGATTGTTTTTAACAAGGCTGTCAAGATCGCGATCTCACTGGGATCGTTTTTGTCTTTGCAAGATCGAGATCGTAAGATCGGATCGAGATCGTAAGATCCTACCAATTTATCATGTATAGTAAGCAACGGATAAACGAGTCAAACTATTTTTATTTCTACTCATCATCAAATATAAATTTATATAATATCCTCTTGAAAATGTCAAAGTTCAAATTTAAAATACCAAAGTAAAAGTAAAACACAAAAAAGTCAAGTTTCAATCGTCACATTCACGATTTAGTTACAAACAAATCAGAAAAATATGATACTACTTGGTTCATTTGTATTGAGCAAGGCTGTCAAGATCGCGATCCTACTTGGGATCGTTTTGTCTTTGCAAGATCGAGATCGTAAGATCGGATCGAGATCGTAAGATCCTACCAATTTATCAGTTTGGGGAAACTTTTTGCTTCAAGTAACTAGAACATGAGAAGAAGAACCCTAATTTGTTTCATGTAATTTCAATTTGGGGAAAGTAGATAATTAGGTTTATTGATTAGAAAATCTGGAAATGAAACGTCAATACTTGTTACTGAGATTAGCGGACTCGTATTGTTTTTTTTTGGGCCTAAAAAAAGTAATGGGCTAGTAAGTATGTAAGTCAGTAAGTTAGTAACTTGGTGATTTGGTAAACTCGTATCGACACGCGATCTTACGATCTTACGTGCGAGTTTACGATCCTACTTACGATCCTACCTCTGATGCTATCCTACACCGATTCTACACGATTTTATCAGGTGGGCACGTAAGATCGTACGATCTTACGTGTAAACTCGCGAGTTTGACAGCCTTGACTGAAACATCACGTTATTCTTTATGACTCTTTTGACATTACATGTGTCAAAGTGTGTGTAATATGCTATAGTTAGTGTATATTCAATCCTAAACACGATTTATGATTTTAATCAGCTATTAAGAAAACCGTCTATCGGACGAGTAGAAACCTAATTTTATTTATATAAAATCATGTGTGTGGACGTGAATATAAAACTAGTATATGGTTTGTATTAATAGTCTAAATTTTGTAGATTATTAGAGGAAGGTGTAGGTCGAGTTTCTAGCACGGTTATGTGGACTTATAATTTAAGGTACGGATGCTTCTCTATCTTCGCTCTTTTAATTGTCATTATGTGGTACGGATATTTGATCTTATTCATTATTTGTGAATATGATCGTACGGATGACTCTCTATACTTCTTGGATGTTCCTTTACGTGCTCTTTTAAATCGTTGATATGTTCATTTAGTAATAATGTCATGAAAACTACGTTAAATAGATAATGTATATGATATAGAGGATAATAGATCATTGACTTGTCATATTAGGATGTTTACTTAATGTAAATATAGATAGAATTGGCCAAGGTAGTTTGCGTTGAGCTCGTTTACTTTTAGGATATGTTTATACTATGTTTTATATAATGGTATATGGAATATAAACGAAAAAAAGTTCCTCCGTAACAAAGTGATATAATATAATAGATAGATGAATATTTCTGAGTTGTTATAATATCTCAAACACAAAGCGAGGAAATGACCAATATATGGACGTTTTGAAAAATAATTTACCATTGCATAAATTAAAATAGATAAGTCTTACAACAGTCAATAATTTAAATTCTTAAAGTGCGGAAGCTTAAAAGATGTTTTCAAACACCAACGGTAAACCAATTGATAGAAAGATATTTTCTTGAAAAATGAAGCCATATTGCAAGTAGACTCCACATAGCACATCACGAGAATCCAAAGCTAAGCACCTGAGAAAAACATGCTTAAAACGTCAACATAAAGTTGGTGAATTCATAGGCTTAAGTATAACGTAAGTATGGACCACAATATTTAAAAACGTGTGACTATCGTAACACATACAATATCACTAAAAAGTATTTACGTTGCTCTAAGCTCATGACATTGAAGCTAAATAAAGTATTTGTTTAAGCATACGATGATGCTTTAACAGCTTGCCTAATGGTGTTAACCAAGACCACCTACAAGTTGATTCGATTATATACGCTGTTTTTAACCAGTCAGTCTCTGGTCAAGTAAGAATTACAAACCTGGACATGGGAACTATAGTCCAATTGATTCTATTTATAAACACTCGGCCTACAACACATAAAATATGGATTTATGATAACAGGCAGTAGTGGTTTAACGGTACTTAGGCAACACGTAAACATGTAAAAACAAAGTAAAGTACTTGTGTCCAATTTAAAAGCAAGCAATGTTTCTCACCCCAAAAGTTGGAAAGTAATTGTAAAGTAATAAAACGTGGAGCTACGAACTCACCTTAAGCAAACGGTGAGAAAATGAAATCAACTAAAGGAGAATGAAATCACGAGATTCTAACCGCGACCTAATTAAACGACGTGCTTTAAGAGAAGGAAATATACAACGAAATGACGCATAAATCATTTATAGAAATCAATAGCATCCATATGTGTTTGTGTCTTAGTTTCATTAGTAAAAACGTGTATTAATGAAGATATAAGGTTTTTAGTTAAGTTACGACACTTAGACTGAAAAATTACTATTTTTGAAGTTTAGAAAATCATAAACGTTTAATGAGTCGTCTGACCCTAATATTTGTTAGTCCTTTTACCTCTATAACGCACTAAAGGGAAACTTAAACGTCTAACTTCCACTTTTCATCTTGCTAATATATTTGTTAAATACGGGATCTTAATATTTTTTAGTAATATGTAAGTTTTGAAATATCATTTTTAGAAAGTTTCTAACTCGCCATACCTATATGTCAGTGATACACTAATTTTTGCTAAGGTTTTTAAAACTCAAACGGACTCGAAAAACGCTCAAAAAGCCATTTTTATAATTCAAGGCAAACTATATTTTTACCCCTTTTTTTATTGTCTCAAAATGATCCGACTTTATCATGGTATAACTTTTTCGTTTTTGACTTTCAGGCTTCAAGAAATATTTTACCGAAAAATTATTTCGAACAACTTTTATTTTATATACTTTAGCCGGTTCGGACCCAAAAGGGGTCAAAACACACATTTAAGAACCTGCTCAGAATGTACCCAAAATAGTTTTGCCGAAAAGTGTTCCCAAACTTCATTTGACCATAACTTGCTCGTTTTAAGCCTGATTTTAGTGCTCTTTATATCTACGCGATGGTAATAACATGTACTAGCATATTTCCAAGGTTTTAACATTTTAAAACATTTTTATGACACCTTAAATGTGTGGACTGTTTCGGACAACAACAATATTAAGCCGAAATTTAACCGAAAACCACCACAACTTCACAAATCCCAATTCTAACCTAATCTCCTTCCACTACTTAAACCAACAACAAATCCATACTCAGAACTAGCCTAATCCCATATCTATCAACTTTCTAACACACTAATCCAACTAGTTAAACAATATTAACAACATATTAAACATAAAATCACCATTTCTTTATGTATCTTTCAAAACCCAACTTGTTTATTTTTATAGAAATGACACAAACACAACCATGGAATTCAAAATATGCAAAAGAACATGAATAATATAAAGAACACAAGAGAGGGTTTAGATGTGATCTTACAAACAAGACGAACAAGCAAGAAATATCAAGAACTTGAAAAGGAGACTTTAACTCTTGAAAAACCCAAATAAATAATGAAACCCTAGCTTGGAAATTCTTGCAAAACCCTTGAAATAAATGAAGTAACCCTTGAGTACACCTTACAAAGCCTTAAATATCAACCCAAATACTTGAATCAAGAGAGGAATAAAGAAATGTGAAACCTTTTTGGTTAGATTGTGTTTTCGAGAGCGTATCATACTATAACATACACCGTATCCAGCTGGTCAACAGTCAAAGATACTGCAGTAAATGTGATTGATGACAGTTAATGTGATTGATTATAGACATGATGCGTACTCCAAGGGTCCCCCTTATACGCGTATTGACTCTTCATTATGACGTATCGACTCAATTTCAGAGGACTCTATAAATAGAAGAATCAAAAATGAGTTTTCAGTGTGCTTAATCATATTCTCTATATCCTAAACACAAAGGTCGATTTTCTAAATAAAAGAAGGGCAGCCAAGGTCAAGCATCGATACTAATTTCATAGAAGACACCATGTAATTCTTATACTCTAATAATCATTCAATTGTTGGTATCATTCGTTTAAATCGGTTAGCTTACCTTGGTTGTTTGATTATTTCTGTATTATTACAATGGTTATGGGCTAATACCCTTGGGTATTAGCCATTTTAATAAAGATTTAATGTTTGGTTTGTTTAATCTCGATTGCTTAATATATCGTTAAAGTTTAATTATGTTTATCATTTAATATGTTTATGTGCTTGATTATGCGAACCATCATTCAAATAGGTCTAGGATACTAAAAATGTATCAAGGTGTCTAGATACAGGGATGGCTTTCTATATCGCGGTCTTATATATCTGGAAATAATATGATCAACAAATTATTGTCTATCTTTACAATTGCTTAAGGATACTGTTATACTAGCAGGTTGAAACTTTTATAGCTTCTTCTTCTTTTTGGTAAGGACTCGGACAATGGATACCAGTATTTTATAAAATGCCGTTTAAGCAGTAAGTGGGTAAAGTCCCGATGGGCTAGGGTTTAACAAGATCACCCTTGCTTTAATCCCTAAGATAGATTATAATTAAACTAAAAGGATTCTTTATGTGGATGCGTTAATTGTGACAGGATTTAACGTGTCTAGATCTTAGGAAGAAGTATCGCCTAAGTCTTAAGAACGATATGCCGCCTCAAGATAAGCATTCATTGCACTAACATCAATCCAGCATTAAAATAAAAAAAATAAAATCGGATTTAATATGGCTAATATAGTTTTTGTATATTTGGCTTGACTGCTCTTTTATCTTCTGATTATCTTCTTGCGAGATTATTGTGTATTGAATTGACATAAGTCACCTTAAAACCTATGCTAGTCTCTCAGGCTAAAAACCCCCATTTATCAATAGAACTAGGTTTGCATTAGGTTTGACATATAATTAATTAAAGTGACTAATTGGATTAAATAAATACTGATAGAATAGGTTCGCCAACCAACTACTTAGCTACGAAGCTACATCTTGACCCGGTACAATGCCCGTTAGAGTGTTGTTTTAGGTATAGTCGGCTAAATATAAATTAAAACTTGGTTATCAATAAACACCTACACACGATGACACTTCAAGTTTTTGGCACCGTTGCCGGGGAGTGAAAATTGTTTAATCTTTATTTTTATTAGTATTTTTAACCCTTAATTAGCATAGCTTAGAATAATCTAATTGTTTAAATTCTATTTGTATTTGATTAATTGTGTGTTTAATTATTTTCTGCACTATTTAACTGTTTTCAAAGTACCATGTTCTGGTCGAACACCTGATACAGCGTATCCACCAGTTGGATACGACGTATCAAACCTTCTACCCAGATAGCGTATTGATTTCTGCAGTCTAAATAACGTATCATGTTCATCTAAACAATACAGCGTATTATGCAAATTCAATACGACGTGCTGACCTTCAACAGATCAATACGGCGTATTCAAATTAATTAAATACGGCGTATCGATCACCTGATATAAGTAGCAATTTTATTTTTTCACATTTGGTTTTTTATTTTGTTTTTTGTGTTCTCTCACCTGAGAGCACATCCTACTGATCATTTGTTCTTGTTCTCGGCTAGGAAAAGAATCACAATGGCAGAATCGATTCTAAAGGATTACATTTCTTTTACCCGAAAGAACTACCTCTAAGGCGATAAGGAGAGAAGAATGGTCGAGAAGAGTTTCCATGAAATACAAGGGAAATTTTTGATAAAAATACATGATAACGCTTTCAATAGGACAATTGGAGAAAATGCGGTTAAACACATTGGAAATTTTCTCGAAGTAGTTGGGCCTCTCAAAATAAGGAGCATACGTCATGATCGATTTAGGCTTAGCGTCTTCCCTATCTCACTCTCAGGTACCGCAAGTGAATGGTTTAAAAAGGAATGTATTGGTTCAGTTACTACTTGGGAAGATTTGGTAGAAAAGTTCGTTCAAAAGTTCTACCGACTTTCTTATAACAATGAAAGAGATGGAAGCGACATGAAGCTGGATAACTTCGGGACGAAATGAGTAGTTGTGAAATCTTTACAATCGAAGGCAACTTATTTGTACTACGAGACACCCTTGTGCAAGGCATAAATGACTTCTACTATCTTCTTAATAACGCAAATCTATTTGCTATAGATGTCAGAAATTCAAAACTTACGTTAGATATAAATACGGTTGAGTAATAATATTTCATGGGGTCTTAATGAACAATGGTCGGATGATGGGGTACCGTATCAATTGTGTGATCATATATGCGAACCGTATCGTTTCAAAAATAGGAAGGCTAAATGGCCTACATGTAGTTTGGATATCGACGGATTCTGTAACAGAGGGGAACTACCTAGGATGGTTAGAGTCGGTTGCATGATTTATTTTCAAGATCACAAATGGTACGATGATTTGATTGACGGAGGTTTAAAGGAAAAGACCTTGATGCATAAAGCCAGACTTGAAGAGTCAAGGGGGCATGCGACTCTTGGCGTGATGAAATTTTGCACATGGTTAAAGAATAGTTTTGAGGACTTCACGAACTAGATTTGCTGTATTAGTAAAATTGGAGGAATGTTCGTGGAAAGTAAATACTCATGAATACGCCCCATTCACTCGTTTGGAAAATCACGTCTAGGGACCATATGCAAACGTCAAAACTAAAAAAACTTATGACCCTTATCTTGATATTAACCGTATATTTGGTAGGAATTATAGAGCAAACAACGCTAATAATACTCAAGACAGTCAGGGACATAAGAAGGAACATGAAGGAAAAAAGCATAAATTGTTTTCTAATCCCACTCATGAACCATCAGCTTGCAATGTTAGAAGATTCGAGATGATAAAGTACTCATTCAATGCTGATGAAGAGTATGTTGCCGTAAAGGAGCTCGAGTACATCAACCATTCAAGAACCAACATAGATGTATGTCATGCTTTTCAAGAACTTTTTCGCATAATGGATGAAGGATGGCTCATGACAAGGGCAAGCAAAAAATAAAGCTAAAAAGAAAAAGTCTAACTTAAAGACGAAAAGTGCTTACCGGGAGACAACCCGGTCGTTTGTAATTTTAATTGTTTGTTGAGTCTGTCTTCCTAGACAGTCCATACGGCGTATTGAACCTCTATGGATACGGCGTATGGACCTGTCTGGACGTTATCAGTCCTTTAATTTCTGTATTAAATTCCTGCACTTTAAACATTTTTGTCAGAAGTGTCCATACGGCGTATTTAGTTTAATGATACGAAAGTCAGTGGCAATCTGCCCGATTTAGATAATTTTTATACAGCTGCAATAGGCGTATCCCGGGTTTAGGATACGCTGTAGTGGCTTGCTCGTACAGTATGTTTGTTTATTTTTTTCTGTTTTATTTTAGCATTGTAAATTGTAAAACGAGATAAATTTTACGTTTGTTCTTCTACAACTTTTATGCAGGACCTTCGCTGTTAAAAGAAATAAAGGAATTGGTGATCGTATACTCTGGAAAAAGACGTGTGTTGAACTCATACGGGCAATTTGACACCTCTTCAACACACTTTTGCTCAAGAACTCAAATTGGAGAATCATCCCGAGCAAAATATCAGGGGAGTTCCTCGTTCTAATTCTATTTCCCATTTTCTTTAATTGTTTTATTTATACAACGAGGACGTTGTATAATTTAAGTGGGAGGATGGAGAATTAGAACGCCTACTTGTCCTTCTTTTTTTACAAATATATGTATATGCTTAAAATTATGCCAAATTAATTTTTTTAGCATACTCTTGTAAAAATTGCTAGTTACATGACCTCACACACAATTAATGACAAATTTTGAGAATTAAAGCCTATTCAGTTTCCAAATGTTTACCCAAAAATTCCACAAAAATTATAACGTGTGCCAGAGTAAGTGATGTGTTGGACTTTAGAACTTGGCTTGGTATATCACTCGAGACCACAATGATGAGTACTATGGATTTAGATGGAGTAACCTGTTGAACTGGTAAATTTCTAAGAATACACCAAAAGCCTATATGTTGTGTTGTGATATTAATAACCTACATGGTTAGTTAACCCCAGTATATCCTTGCTTACTCTCACTGCTAAAAGTACAGAATCCTGAAAAACCTGTTGAACTTCTTATAAGTCAAGCCAGACCCGAAAAATCACAGGGTAAGATAGTTATCTAAAGTTCCGAAAATTACCGGATGTTACAAAAGTTGCTAGTTGTTTTTGTGTAAAGTTTTGTATTTCCTGTGTCAAAGTGAAATTTTCTATCTCTGGTTATGTCGGGAAATTGCACAATGCAATGGGAATGTAAAAGTATGTAGCTCGTGTATTTTGCTACTTTCGCAATTATGTTTCATGTCCGAAGATGAAGTTTTTAAAGAAAAAATTATCCGGATGAATTATGATGGTGAAGACGGTGAAATTACACCGAGAATCGTATTGTTATGTTTAAAAAAATGGAAAAATAGAAAACCGCAGCAAAAAAGAAGGAAATAATGAAGATAGTCGGTTATTGAGCTTAAACCGATAAATTACTTGGAGGATCGATTATTCATTGATATGTGGTAAAAATCAACGATGTATAGTTTTGTATAAAAGTGGTCGATATCACCACTTGCCTTGTAAAAGTATGTAAAGTTTGGGATGATTGGGAAGCTGACCGTTATAGGAACGCCAACTTAGGTTGTCTTTATCATGCTATGATCGAGACATTTGTATATATTTCTGAGTCTTTATCATGGAACGGTCGGGAAAGTTACTAGAAAATATATACCTTATTTGTTCAGGCTTAATCTATTTGTTTTGTGAATTTTATTTAACAACAATTTGTTTCCCTTTCCTAACAATTAATCTTAGGTTTACTCGAACGGGGATGTGATCGAGTCATACATGTCTATTATGTCGTTACGGCCATGTATGTGTGACTCAACCACCTTGTTGGTTTATTACTTTTGGTGAAAGTTAGAAGATCCATACCCTATATCACTCTACTATTCCTACTCTTTAGCTTATTCTAGTTAAGGTTTGAATGCAGTCATATGTGTCTATCCTATTCTTATGGGTGTGTATGTATGGTCTTTGTCACCTTTTCTGGAATATTGGTATCGGTAGAGTCTAGATAGAGTGATCCAACCCATTAAGCCTACTAATCCAATTTACCTTTTTGAACTTGTTACTCCTTAGCTCTAGTGGTGGAGATGTGTATCATTGCCAATCATATGATAGAAAACTAATCATGACCAAGAAATTAAGCGTACCTATTAAAATGAAAGAAATGCTTAAAGGAAAAATCCTTAACTCCGGTTAGGATACATTTTCAATAAATTTCTAGAGTCTACTTGAGGAAAAGTAGGATTCAAGTGGGGGGATATTTGATGACATCAAATAACGTTACTTTTATAGCATCATTTATCCCAAGTAAATTACCCACTTTTATATAATTATTACAAGAATTGTTACTTAATTGCTTAAAGTTGTTAATTGTAGTAATTATGGAGAACATTGTGAAGACAAGCTAAAAGGTGCACATTTTGGAGCTTAAACGATGATATTTGAAGATTGCTTTTTTCTGACTACATACGCCGTATCCAGCAAAGAAGATACAACGTATCAGTGCCTGGACTTCATAAGAAAAGGCGTACGTTCAATACCCAATACGGCGTATCCTTCTGAATACATACGCCGTATCCAGCTAGTCAAACAATCAAAGATCTTGCATTAAATATGATTGAAGATAGTTAATACTGATTGATTATGAACCTAGCGCACACTCCAAGGGATTTACTCCTATACGCCGTAGTGACCTTACTCAATACGGTGCATCCACCTATTTTCAGAAACTATAAATAGAAGACTCAAAAATGAGTTTTTAGTGTGCTTAATCATATTCTCTATACCATAAACATAAAAGTCGATTTTCTAAAGAGACGAAGAGCAGCCAAGGTCAAGCATCGATACTAATTCCATAGAAGACACCGTGTAATTCCTATACTCTTGTAATCATTCATTTTTTGGTATCTTTCGTTAACTCGGTTATTTTACCTTAGTTGTTTGATTAAACTTGTATTATTATAATGGTCATGGGCTAATACCCTCAGGTATTAGCCATCTTAATAAAGATTTAATGTTTGGTTTATTTAATCTCGATTGCTTAATTTATCGTTGATTGTTTAATTATGTTTATCACCTCTTTTTTTCTATGTGTTTGAATATGCGACCTATCATTCAACTAGGTCTAGTAAGACTGACTAAGTGATCTAGATATTGGGATAGCTCTCCAGACCGTGTTTTATATATATGGACCAATAGGATCACAAATAATGTCCTATCTTTGCCTTTGGATTAGTGAGCTTAGTTGGACTGGCAGGTGACCCTTCGACCCAACGAGTACGTTCTTAATCAATTGGTAAAGACTTGGACAGTGAACTTATAACACCCCGTGTTTTCAAGTCATTGGCTACGTCGATAAATCTACAATGTATCTTTTGTATTGTACGCGTTTGTTTTAAATCGTAAACGTTAAGTTAAATCGCGTAAGCTAAAAATTGTCGTTCAATGTAAACGGGCATCAAACAATTAAACGTTTACATCAATCAAGTATTAAATAATTATTTTGAGAATAATTATGGTCTTTGTTCATTTTATTTTTATTGGTTGCGTAAAGTGTTTACGTTTCGCGATAAAGTACGTTTAGGCATACCCGGAACCACCAAAACTTGTCTACACTTCAACAAATACCCACTTTTATACCCAATACATAAAAGTTACACAAAAACCTTCCACATATACATACTTGGCCGGATTTGGTCTTATGGATACAAGAAAATATCTAGTTTCTAAAGTACACATGTGTTATATACATTAGGAAGCAACCTAGCAAAGTCTTACCAACTCTCTTACAACTTATGTCATCAAGTAATCCTCCATACCTTCTTACACATTCACCATGCTTTTCTTACACCCTAGTCATTCCAACATCAAACCATGGTTAAGTTAAGGTTACTTTGGTTAGTTAGTTCATGCTATAAAAGAGATACTATGCAAGTAAACACACATATCTATTTCAAAAGGTGAAAATCAACAAAACTCTCCCTTTTGGCTCTCCAAACCCCACGGCTCAAAAACCACAACATACACAATCCATACCTTGATTTTCTAAGAGCATACACACATATACACATCATTCCTAAGACATACTAAGATGTTTGCAAGCATTGGTTAAAGGTTTTCAAGGTTTAATCAAGTTATTGCAAGATTAGGGTTTTCTTGAGAAAACTAGGGTTTCAAGTGTGCAAGCTTGGGTTTTTAATCTAAACAAGGGTTTAGATTGTGTTGTCTATCATCATTGTTCATCATAAGGTCATCTAAAAACCTTAATCTCTTTATTTCTTATGATTATATGTGTATATGATGTTTATATAGCTAAATCACCATTTAGGACTTTTGAACATGTAAATGGAGTTTTTACTTGTGATGATCATTTTGTACACTTTTTCTTATGTTATGATGTTGTTAATATTATGATATAATGGAAGTATAAGTGATGTACCATGTTGGTTAAGTATAAAAATGTATATGTACAAATTAGGGTTTTTAAAGTACTTAAGGAAATTTATGATTTTATGTAAAAGTTATGAACTTGTTATCTTGGACAAATAGACAAATCATGGACCTAAGTACATTACTATATGTATAACATAGTATATTATGAGTTATTAAGAACTTGTGGAAATTTACTTAGTTGAAAAGTATATAAAACAAGTTAAACAAATAAGTATATATATGTATCATTAAGGGGCTGTTTGGAATCCGAATTTCCAACAGTGGGTTTGACATTTTATAAAAATAATACGTCTCATGACGATTCCAAAAAGGTAAGAAACTCGAAAAACGGATTAATAACGAAGAAGTTACGATAAAAACACGATTTACGTTAATACCGGTTTATAAAATAAACTTTATAAAAGCAAGTTATAAAATATTTCTAAAACAGAAAGTTTAGTATTTTTAACAGATTACACATATTTTTAGGATTCCAAAATGATAAGAATCGTAATTTTTCAATTAATAACGAATGAGTTATGAATTTCGCGAGTTTACGACAATTAATACTTTTATAAAACAATTTTTATAAAAGTTACTATTCATGACAGAAACTTTTATTTTTGTAAACCTCATAAATATATAGAACTTTCAATTACGAGAACGTGCTCGAAAGAATCGCTAAAAACGGAGCTATAACGAATAAAATACGACATTTACGGGTTTTACGACAACTAAAACTATAAAAATAACTTTATAACTGGTGTGAACAATAAAAAGTACTGTTCACAGGTTGGTCAAAAATATGAAAATATAATATTTTGATAACTCGTCTTACTACGAAAGGGTGGACATAAGAGACGTAAGAAACGGGCTTAAAACGAAGAAATTGCGTCGTTTTTACTATCGAACTATTTATAAACGTTTTAACTTTATTAACACGATTTCACTAAAACGATTAGATGGTGATTAGCTATATAGAAATATACATGGTAGTAGTTACCCAATGTGATTAGTACTTATACGACCTTAATTTAAATAGGTTGCATCTGACGATTT
>BQNB010000723.1:0-15530 GCA_026074375.1 Tanacetum coccineum | reverse complement strand
TCAACTTTTGTAATATTCAACAATGAACAAGTAAAGCTATATGCTTTTGTATTAAGTCTTTCAATTAAATCCAATGTATCATTTTAAACGACTTTTTGTGTCGTTCTTATATATCTTGTGCTATTGATCTTGAAGTAACACGCCCCAGACCCTTATTCCGCTGCGACCCAATTTGGGGGTGTTACAGATTGGTATCAAGAGCCAAGGTTATAGAGAACCAGGTCAAATGTTTTTGCTGGACTATAACCGTTTTCAAAAGAGTATTCAAACCCCTTTATTTTTATGGGACACTAGTTGTTGCATTAGTTAGTTGGACTAGATGCATTCATAATTGATATACGTGGTTATAATATATTTCGTATATTACCATAAGAGCCTTATATAATATATACTCATAAGTTGTTTCTGTTGGTCACAGTAGTCATGTCAGCTGATTCTGCCGTTACCTATACTTCTGTTCACTCTGATTCTGCCCGACAGTTGTTGGAGCAGGCACCACATTCTCCAAAGTATGTACCTGAGGACCATGTACCAGTGTACATTCCAGAGCCTGAGCATCCTGAGGACTCAGTGCCAGCTGAGGATGAGGCACCTACACCTCTACTACCACCATTCTTTTTATCTCCACGTATTCGACCTCTTAGTCTTAGATCACTCGAGGTTGAGATGAGAGATGTAGCATCAGCCTACTATCATTCACTACACCCATCAAGGACCCCACCATTGTTACCTATCCCTCTACCCGCACCATCTACTAGACGCAGAGCTGATATTCCTGAGGCTGACATGCCACCTCGAAAGAGACTACTATTTACTACTCCCAGACCTGGGTGTGAGATTGGAGAGAGTTCTGTTGCTGCTGCTGCGAGACAGCCAGGACCCACTATAGAGACCAGACTCTTAGATACTGAGAGGAGGATTATGACCGCCTTAGAGTTGGTCAACAGGAGGGTCACTTACCAGGTAGATGTTTGTACTAGGGAGAGTTCAGAGTTTTGCACACGACATCACGATGCCCAGAAGGATCGTACAGCTGTGAGAGCTGAGATTGAGGTATTGAGGAGAGAGAGACTTGCTTATGAGCAAGAGGGTATGGAGACTCGTCAGGCCTTGGCTAGGTCTGAAGCTCACTGCAGGGCATTAGAGGCACGAGTTACAATATTAGAGATTGAGGCGCGTCACCACGAGTGGCAGCATCAAGCTGCAGATGATCTTGCTGTTCAGTATATCATGCGTACCCAGGCCCTGGAGGCTGGAGCATGCGTTGACACATTGGAGGACACTGGTAGCAGTTCCTAAACTATTGGTTATGATTGCATCTACTATACAGTCTGTTAAGTTTTATGGGTTACTCCCAGCTAGTAGGCGATATAGATCTTTTGTTTTGGTTAGCTATCCTGTATAGATCTTATAGATCTTTTTTTCTGATTACTATCCTGTAATTGCCTACTAGTAGTTACGGGTAACTCCCCGGCTAGTATGGCTTTTAGGTTGTATATATTCTTTTTGTAACTAATCAAGTGATCCAATTGTATCTAACCAATCATGTATGTTTTCCCTGTTATATAGGAAATGTGGTATTATGTCATGTCCTATATCGAATTGTGGTGAATGAATGTCGATTTGGTTATAATGTATAGTTGATTACAAATTCAGTTGACATTTCACTTGGATTTGATCTTACTTTATTTATCTTGATATGACCATGTCTGGTTATATTTTATGAAATATAACGGGTAATTGTATTTTCTTTTGATTAAAGAAAATTCACCAAAACAGCCACAAGGATCAACACCAGCCACAACAACAACACCAGCACATCCACGACGGTCACAAATGCCCAACTCGCAAGCTAAGATTAACGAAGAGTGTCAGTGCCAGCTTTGGCCGCAACTGACGCAACTAAATGGCACCTGATATCTTCTTCGGACGGGTGTCAGGGATCTGAACGCGTTCTCGAGAGTGCACTTACCAGGATTTCATGAAGTTGCCCAAACCTTTGTATTTCAAGGGCACTGAGGGAGTGGTTGAGTAAACCAATGGTTTGAAAGAATGGAGACTGTCTTTCGAATAAGCAACTGCTCGGTGGAAAACCAGGTCAAGTTCTCTACTTGTACTCTTTTAGCAAGTGCTCTAACATGGTGGAATTCCCATGTTATGACTGTTACTCATGATATTGCATATTCAATGACTTGGGTCGATCTAAGGAAGAAGATGACCGACAAATATTGTCCAAACGAAACGAATGAAGAAGCTTAGGCGGAATTGTGAACTTGAAAGTGATAGGTTTACTAGATGTGGTCAAATATAAACCAACTCTTTCAAGAACTACACTTCTCTGGTGAGGATTGTTTCCAACGAGTCAGACAAAATTGAAAGGTAGTCGGCGATTTGCTGACATGATCCATGAAACATCATAGAATCAAGCCAAAGACCATGCAAGAAGCTATCGAGATGCCACCTGACCTTAGTGGACAAAAGAGTCAGAACCATGGCGGAAAGACAAGCAAAAACAAAGAGAAGTTTGTAAGCACTTCCAAAACACATCAAATCAACAACAACAACAAAATAAGAGGCAAAACACCGGCAGGGCATACACTGCTGGATCGGGTGATAAGAAACCATATGGGGGATCTAGGCCCCTATGCTCAAAATGCAATTACCACCATGACGGTCTGTGCTCCAAAGAGCTATACAATGCAAACAAGTTATTGTCACATCGCTCGTTATGTAGGGATACGGGTAACGCCAACCACATTAACAACCAGAAGGGCACCGATCAGGGTCGGAAACCTACTTTGTATTTGAGTGCGGAGATTCAGGGACACTTCCCGAAAGAAAGTCCAAGGCTGAAGAACAAACAAAGGCAACGTGTAATCAAAATCTTGGAAATGACAGGGCTCCAGCAGGTGATGTTGGTATGAAATGCGGTGAAAGGCAAATCCCAGATCAACGTCGTTGCTGTACGGTCCATCTAAACACCCGCTAATGCTTAAATCTAATTTGATACGGGTGCCGATCGAAGTTTTGATGTCTACTAGCATTTAGCTCCAAATTGACAGAAATCACGAGCCATCTACCTAGATTCACAATTATGATTCGTTCTGTCTGACGGAGATAATTGGGCTAAACACTATACTTAAGGGGTGCACATTAAACTTCCTAAACCACCAATTCAACATAAACTTAATGCCTGTAGAACTTGGTAGTTTTGATGCTATACCGGATGGATTGGTTGTAAAGGTACCAACGTCAATGTTGTGCCGAGAAATTGTTCGTATCCCCTAGTAAAATAAAACCTTAATCATCCATGGTTGAGGGAAGTACCCAGGGAAATGTGACCGATTAAACATCATTTCATGCACTAAAACGCAAGAAGTACATGGAAAAAGGGATTTCCTATTTTTTCTGCGACATGTCACTACAAAAGAGAATTTGAAGACAAGTCGGAGAGAAGCGACTTTAGGGACGTACCATCAAGTTTCTAGACTTTCCTGAAGTATTTCCTGAGACTAGCCGGGTCTTCCTCCGACTCAGACAAGTGGAATTTCTAATGAATTTGGTACCGTGTCACTAGCATCCTGTATTCACGGCACCTTAACGATATGCGCCTTCCAAAATGAAAGAGTTATCTGAGCAACTGAAGGAGAGCTATCCTGACAAGGCTTATAAGGCCCAGATCGCTCGCCTGGGGAGCCGGTCTTGTTTGCAAGAAGAAGGACGGTCATTCCGGATGTGCATCGATTACGGACTTGAATAAACAAACGTAAAGAACCGTTATCCCACTCCCAAAATTGCTGATCTATTTGATCAGCACCAAGGGTCGAGTGTCTACTCGAAAATCGACCTAAGTCAGGTTATCACCAAGTGAGGTTCGAGAAGGAAAGACAATCCGAAGACTGAGAGCCTTCAAACTCGTTAAGGCCATTACGAATTTCAGGTTATGCGTTTGGTTTGACAAATGCACCTGCGTATTCAGGGACCTTTTAATCGGGTATGCAAACATATTGGATAAATTCGTGATTGTCTTTTATTGACGTAATCTGATATATTTCGATAGAACAATAAAAGAACACTAAGAACACCTTAAGCCAAATCTTAGAATTGCTTAGAAGGAGGAGTTGTATGCCAAGTTTTACAATGTGAAATTTTGGATTCCCAAGTACAGTTCCTGGTTACGTGAATCGATAGTGTAAGGAATTCATGTGGACCCACCAAGATTGAATCCCTTAAGGTTGGAACATCTCCAAAGTCCACCCACGAGCATTCGTCAATATCTTAGGCCTTGCTGGTATTACCGATTCATTGAAGGGTTTTCAAAGATCGCCAAACCTATGACCAAGCTCACCCAGAAGAAGGTTAAGTTTGAATGGGAGATAAACAAGAAGCAGCTTTTCAACTATTGAAGCAAAAGTTGTGCAGTGCACCAATCCTTGCATTACCTGAAGGAAGCGAAGATTTCATCGCATACGGCGATGATCAGAAGGGTTTGGGCGCGCAGTGTTATGCAGAGAGAAAAGTGCTTTACTTAGTGGCATCACGGCCAATTAAAGATACAATGAGAGAACTATACGACACATGAATTAGACTGTGGTGCAGTGGTGTTCGCTCTCGAAGATCTGGAGACATTATTTATATGGAACTAAGTGTACGGTGTTCACCGATCACAAGAGTTTGCAACACATTTTAGATCAAAAAGAGTTGAACATGAGGCAACGCCGATGGTTAGAGTTGCTAAGTGATTACGATTGCGATATCGTATATTCACCCGGGGAAAGCAAAAGTCGTGCTGATGCTTTAAAGCAGAAAGAACGAGAACCACCATATGTAAGAGTTCGAGCCTTGGTTATAACTATTAGTTTGGATCTGGTTTTTTTGGGTAGTCCCAAACATAAGATCTTAAATTCTCAGGAAGACCGATAGCGCGGAAAACAGAGAACATTAAGATTTAAGACGTTGGGAATGTTGATTGAAAAATGCTAAATTTCCCGAAGCAATTAGAGAACAAAAGTGTAACCATACGTGCGGGGATGGAACCCTATGCCTCAATTGGCAGGCATGCTGGTTTACCTGTTATGGCGATATGCGGACTGTGATCATGCTCTAATCCCATAAAATCCAAAATAATCTATTCATCCGGGTTCTGACAAGAATGAGTAACACGTAACATGAAGAAGAGCTATATGGTGGCCAAACAAGAAAGCCGACATAGCCGCTTATTAGCAAGTGTTGACCTGTGCTAAGTCAAGGCCAAACCTCAAGGTCCATCAGATTGTGGTACAAACGCCAAAAACCCCCGATATGGAAGTGGGAGACAACATCACCATGGATATTGTCACGAACTTCCTAGAATGTCTCAAGGGCTATGACACAATTTGGGTGAATACGTGACCGACTCACTAAGTCTGCGATCTTCACACCAATGAGAGAGACCGATCCTTTGGATAAACTTGCAAGATTGTACCTAAAGTGATGGTCAACGAGGCATGGATAACCTGTCTCAATCATTTGTTGATCGTGACCCAGATTCGCATACAAATTTCCTGAGGTCCATCAAATGCTTTGGGTACTAAATTTGGGATATGAGTACTTTGCGAACCATCCACAAATAGACGCAAAGCGAGAGGTACCATTCAACCTCGAGATATGCTCGTGCTTTGTGCAATAGGCTTGTGGAAAGGGTTGGGTTAAAACCATATGCCAATATCGGTTCTCATAGTAACAATAGCTACATGCAGCATCAAGCGCAACCATCAAGCACTTTCTGTCGAAGTGGTCGTTCACCTGTTTGTTGGACTGAAGTTGGAGAAGCTCAAATACTCGGTCCAAGAATCAAATTCCAAGAGACCACAGAGAAAAATCATTCACAGATCAAGCAGAAATGCAAGCCGCTCGTGAACGATAGAAATTTACGCTACTTAAACGTAAACAATGAATTCCACTCGGGGATAAAAGTTATGCTTAAAATTTCGCATAAGAAAGGTCGTACGTTTTGGCAAACGGGGGAAGTTGAACCCGAGGTATGTGGAACCTATTTAGGTGGATAGAAATGGGTTAGAGAATTGCTTACAAGCTTGAACATCCACAGAGTTGAGTAGTGTTCATAATACATTTCATGTATTCTAATCTGAAAAAGTGTCATGCCGACGAACCAATAGCCGTTCCGTTGATGGACTTACTTTCATCTTGATGCAAGCTTCATTTTGTTTAGGAACCATAGAAATAGTGGGTTCGTGAAGATTAAAACGGTTGAAGCAAGTCGATACCAATAGTCAAAGTTCGATGGGAACTCCAGAGAGGTCCTAGTTCACGTGGGAGCGTGAAGACCAATTCAAGAAGAAGTACCCACACCTCTTCACCAAGACCGCACCGTCGTCAAGTGCTGCATCGTAAGCCTTGAGGACAAGGCTCGTTTAACGAGGGAAGTTATAAACACCCTATATGTTTTTTCAAACATGTGGCGACGTCAAATATATCTACTAAATTATTTTTAAAGCGTGTAGCGTTTGCTTGTGATTTCATGAATTAAGTTTAAATCGTGTAAGCTAAAAATTAGCGTTCAATGTAAACGGGCATCAAACAATTAAATGTTTACATCAAGCAAGGGTTATATAATTATTTTGAGAATAATTATTAACTTGTTCATTTTATTTTTATCGAATACGTAAAGTGTATACGTTTCGCGATAAATTGCGTTTAGGCACTCCCGGAACCACAAAACAAAACTTATTCTACGCTTCAACAAATACCCACTTTTATACCCAATACATAAAAGTTGCAAAATATATCATGTATATCTTGTATATGCCGAAATTTTGGCCAAATATACAAGTAATATATAGAAAACTCTTCCATGTTGGTCAAAAGAACACCATGCTTCTTTAATGCACACCATGCTATGTCTCTTTGACTCATGAGACCATACCTAAGACCAAGACCCATCACTTGAACCTTACTTTGTCTCTTTGACCATGTCTTGCACCATACATGCATCTATACTTAAGAGAGATAGCATTCATGCCTTAACACTTAGAAAAAAAAATCAAACATCACCTCCCTTTTGCTCTATACTAGGCTACAGCAAGAACCAAGCCACCACACATACCCATAACAATTTTTATACAACCCATTACAAGACTCCGATACACAACCATTCAAAGGTAAACTAGTTGATCCCAAGCATTGGCTAACCTTTTCCAAGTGTTAATCAAGAAAAGGAAGCTAGGGTTTTTGTTAAGAAAATAAGGGTTTTCTTTGTGTAAGCTTGGATTTTGTGGCTAAACAAGGGTTTAGCACTTGATCATCATCATCATACCTCATAAGTTTACTTGAACACTTTATTAGATCTTTACAACTTTCACTTTTATGCATATGTTATTTACTATTGTAAGCTTAAATCACCAATTAGGATTATAACATGTAAAAAGAGTTTTTATTGTTTTGGCATCCATAAGTGCACTTTATTATACCTTATGAAATGTTACTAACATCAAGTTAAAATGGTCACACAGTATTACACTCTTGGTTAAACATAAAATGATTATGTATTAATTATGGTTTTCACAGTTTTCATAATATTTTTAAGTTAAAGAAATACATATGGACAAGTTACTGATAAATTATGACCATGATAATGTATGTATGGTGCTAAAATAAGATGATATAGAAATATATGAAATATAAGACATATGGTGGTTTACAAAGTGGAAAAAGTATGAAAACAAGGATGAATATAAGGACTTATAACAAACTCAACCAAACTTGCTGACCAAAATTCGACATTTACATACCCATTTATATTCTTATAAGGAAAATACAATTCACGACGATTCCGAAAAGGTAAAGTAAACTTGTTAAAAACGGATTAAAAACGAAAAAGTTTACGTTTAAAAACGAGTTATACGTTAAAAACGAAGTCGTAATAAATTTTTATAAAAACCTTTTATAAAAATTATAACGCAATGTTTGATATTTTTTAAAACAAATAATACATATTTTTAATTCCAAAATGATAAGAAATCGTAATTTTTCATTAATAACGAACGAGTTATGAATTTCGCGAGATACGACAATATACTATTATAAAACATTTTTTATAAAAGTACTATTCATGACAGAAAGTTATATTTTGTAAACCATCCTAAAAGTATAGAACGAATTCAATTACGAAACGTCCTCGAAAGAATCACTAAAAACGGAGCTATAACGAATAAAATACGGCTTTTACGACGACAAATACGAATTTAATAAAGCTCACGTCTGATGTGAACAGTAAAAGTTACTGTTCACCAGAGGGTCAAAATACGGAAAATGTCAAATTATGATAACTCGTCTTAATACGAAAAGATGGGCATAAGAAACGCGAGAATCGGGCTTAAAACGGCCAAAAGTAATGCCAGTGTTACTAAAACGATAATTATAAGAACGTGTAAACTTGTTTAAACACAATTTACCAAAACCATAATTGGTGATTGAGCTATATAGAATATTATGTGTTATCGAAGTACTATATACTAGGGAGTTTCCATAATGAGGCCTATCATCGATGGCGTATCGACGAGTATTGGATTTACGATTATAACGGCCTAACACCTCGTACGTCAATTCATGACTCTTTAAATATGATAGCCCTAAACGATATACGAAGAATACAACTATAGGACTTACATTCAATGTTAATGAATAAAAGTACTTTGGTACTTAATACGACCTAATGATAATTATAGGTTTGCATTCGAACTTTACTGACGCTTTAATCTGCGAAATTTGGATTAACTAGAACTCAGGTAGTTCATAGCCCACGTTTTACATGCCTTTGTTTACAAAGATTTGGGTGAAAAACATGCAAGTTTACAACTGGACACAAGTGGTATAATTTCACTTTTGATACAGTTTGCCTAAGTAGCGATAACCCATTGAGCCCATTATCATGAACTGTTAATTACGAGCGCGAATGTATAAATAGATCAATTGGGGTTTGACAACGCCTGTTCGGTGATTAGCAATCACACTAGTGAAACGAACGTATACTCATGGGCGAATATAGATGTTGCGGGTTAGAACACACCACGGGCAAAAAGGCCATAAGATTGGGCGATCCATACCGTCAAGCTTCATGTCATGAGCTTTAGAGCACCTAATATACATTTATATGATGTCTGCATTTGTTTCTTATCATATCATACACTTGGGAGACTCTTGTGGTCCTACAATATATGAATTTATCAAACCTGTGAATTCACAACATTATTGATGACGTTTTAAAGCAATGTTTTCAGGGGATCAATAAGCACAAGGTGGCGATGGGATGCAATTGTTGTTTTGAATTGGATGTCATACATTAAAGATTTTGGTCGCATTCATATTTGTTATCTTTATGGGCTGAAAATCTTTGTATTTTGAATCAAGTGAACAGTTAAGCTCGGCTTATGTAACAATACGTTTGGTTTAAATCCAATGTATCGTTTTCAAACGACTTTTTGGTCGTTCTATATATATCTTTGTTTAATTGATCTGAGAATTAACACCCCCGGACCCTTATTCCCGCTGCGACCCAATTGGGGTGTTACAATTGGTATCAAGAGGCCAATGTATAGAGAACCAGGTCAAATGTTTTTTTGCTGGACTATAACCGTTTCTAGAGTGTTTTTTATAAAACAAAGCGGGATTACACGGGACATACATATGAGCATACATTCATGCATACACTACTTGTTGCAGTAGTTGGTTGGACTAGATGCATTCATAATTGATATACATGTTATGATTATAAATGTATATTACTATAAGGGTCTTATATAATATACTCATATAAGCCATTTCTGCTGGTCACAGTAGCATGATCAGCTGAATTCCTGCATGACTTATACTCTGTCTCCGTCTAAAGACATCGATCTTGGAGTATCCCGTCTGAGGATCCTTACAAGGAGGCTGCCCAACAGTTGTTGGAGCAGGTACCACGTTCTCCAGAGTATGTACCGGAGAACCATATACCAGTGTACATTCCTGAGCCTGAGCATCCTGAGGATTTAGTGCCAGCTGAGGATGAGGCACCTATACCTCCATTATCACCATCCTTTTTAGCTCTACGTATTCGACCTCTTTGTCCTAGAAATTTTGCAGAGTAACTTTTTATCAAAACGCAGTATGGTCTTCAAGCAAAACGCAATGGAGGTCTTGAGCAAAACGCAGTGATATTGAAGCAAAACGCAGTGATGAATGAAATTTTGCCAGAGTATCTTTTTATCAAAACGCAATATGGTCTTCAAGCAAAACGCAATGGAGGTCTTAAGCAAAACGCAGTGATATTGAAGCAAAACGCAGTGATAGCTTGAACCAAAACGCAATGAGGTCTTGAAGCAAAACGCAGTGAGGTCTTCAAGCAAAAACGCTGTAAGGTCTTCAGCCCAAAGCAATGAGATCATCAAGCAAACGCAGTGAGTCATGAAGATAAGAACAAAACGCAACTTTCAATAACCAAAACGCAGTGACCAAAACGCAACCTCAAATACGACAAAACGCAGTACTATTGTATGATACAAAATGACAAAACGCAGTGTACTATTTGAGACAAAACGCAACCAAGAATGTCTCTGAGAGGCAAAACACAGTCAAGAAAAATACGAACTTTTTCACCTAAAAACACCTAAAAATCACCCTTTTGAACGTTTTTGCTTGGTTTCTTTTGCACAACTTGATCCTAGAAGGTTATAACAATAATAAAAACACTAACTTCGACACCACAAATGTGAGAATCAAAGAGTGTCAAGAAAAAGACCATAAACCTTCAAAAACCAAACTTTTGATCTAAACTAACCAAGAAAACGCACACACAATCTATCTAAATATCCCATGGGCTCTGATACCAATTGTAGTATATTGGATATCATAACACAAGGTATGCATTAAGGGTTGGCCAATTTCTAGAGAGAGTAAAATGGGAGTTCTAGTGAGAGAAAATCACTTAGTGTATGCTTGTGATAAAATGAACAACCAACCCCTTCCCATGGCTGGAAAGGGGTATTTATACAAGTATTTTGGTGCCCCTAAGTGGTTCATGGAGTGGGCTAACAAGTGGGTAAAGACCCGGCCCAACACCATAAGTCGTACGGTAACTAAATGATTAATACTAAGACTACGAGCTAACCTATGCTAGATACAACACGGGGTGACCGAGTCTTTTACATGGATTTTCCTAATCCTAACAGCATACATATAAGTCTACGTTACATTTTCATGAACTTAAGGGTGCAATCGTAATCACTCCTCATGTTGCATACTAGGCAATACATACTTGAAACATTTTGTGATATTGTACTCATTACAATTATCATACTCTTTGAAACATTGCGGTCTAACATTTGTACATACAATTTTGGTAACTATTATAACGATTGAATGGTCATATACTCTTTACAAATCTTTGATCCAACAATTACATTTATAAAAATCTATGAACTCACTAACTTTATGTTGACACTTTTAAGCATGTTTTTCTCAGGTGAACAAGATACTTGACATACTTGATGTGCATTGGAGTCTAAACAATACAAGATTACTTTTCAAACGACACGTTTAGAGGTCGTTCTCTCATGTCTTGTGCAATGGTATTATAAAGTAACGCTCCCGGACATATTTCCGCTGCGACCTATTTTGGGGGTGTTACAACAAATGCTGTCAGGATGCTACAAGATAAAATGTTTTTGTCAATAGACCCAAACTGTTTCAAAGTGTAACTAAAGCATCAAAATCTTATTGTTGTATTTTGGTATTAAACATTACCGTATCTAGGTATCTAAGTATGATAATCATCCCCAAACAAAATTGATTGAGAACACGGTCTCTCTCACCCTGAGATTTGTGTCCATGAATGGCTTCAATATACTACGTGTAAGCTGATCACATAACTTTTCGGTTTTAGTCTTTTTCTCAATCTGGAAAACACAAAGTAGAAAATATTACTTCTCTGGTATTTGTCTCTATTTTTTTAAAACAATTATGTCAAAATTACATTAGATTCATTTGAGCTATTAAATATAAAAACATCCCAAATTGCCCCTTTTTCATTTACCTCTGGTGGTGTCTATTGTACGTCCATAGGTTCTTCCTCATCATATACCTGCAAAAGCTTAAAATCGAAATCATATAAAGCTGTAAACAATAACAAACAAGCCTGAGAAATCGATTGTGTAGAAGCTCATAGATGATTCATGTTTAAATGACCTAACACAAAAACAAAAACACACTGAGAAATCGAATCAATATAATTACAATCAATGTTGTTTCAATTGCTTCGATGAGTCTCTTTTTCCCATTTTTGTTTAATATGAAAATTGGGTATGGGTTTTTAGAAGAGAAATGAAGTTTTTTATTTAGCGTTGAATTTAATAATTAATTTGGAGGATGTATTTGTTCATGGTTGTGGGTTTGATTTGATTTTGGGTGAATAAATGGGTGAAGTTTAATTCTTCGGAGATGAAAGGTTATGCATTAACTTGGATACTTACTCACTGCATTCATGGCCTTATAACCCCCACTCCTTGCACCTTCGTTTTACAAAGAAGAATAGAAGAATAGATGCATTAAAGGCTCGTTCACTTGGATACCTCCCCAATAAATTAAGAGATTGTATCTTTTATAAGAATAGAAAAGTCTTGAATTACAACAAAAATTGTATCGACATTAGGCTTTGAGATCAATGAGTTTTCAACAGATACTCGAAGGTATGTTTTTTTTTGCTTAATAATCATCATGAAAAACTTTCTTAACCCATATAAAAAAAGATTGATTCTTTTTTACTTAATGCACAAAGAAATCCTAGATATAAAAAAGGGAACTAATATTGTGGTAGTTTTGTTTCCAAGACGTTTTGGTTTTCTGAGAGAAGGGAAAAAGAAACAAATAATATGTTAGAGTAGTCTTTTCTCGAATAAATATTTATTTAGTCTAAAAAGAAACTATCTCCAAACGGGAAAAAAAGAAAAAATGTCATAAATATGTATTTTTATTAACATAATTTACAATATACTCAATTTTGATAAAAAAAAATAATATGAAATATTTTGTGTAAATATTTATTGTTTTATTCTATATAAGGGCAAGCGTTTTGTAGGTGTGTTTTATTTATTCATTATATTTCACTTGATTACTCAATTTGATTTAAAAAAAATCATAAATATGAATTACTACAAAATTTGGAAGCGTTTCACATTTTTTTTTTGTGATGTCAATCCTTGCGTAATTTTCTTAAAACTTTGCGAAAACATAATTTTGGAAAATTGCACTATTTTTTTTGCGTTGTTACGATTAAATCAAAAATACAAAAGTTGTAAGATCGCTCTATTTTCTCGTTCAAGTAGCTTTCTAGACTTTTTGAATCACGCTTTTGAAAAAATGAAGTTAGTAATTCTTAATATATAAAGAAGGTTATGGCCGACAATACCACAATTGTTAGAAACACAAAAACAAAAAAGTTATCGGTCAACTTCCAATACTAGTTAGAAAAAGCCCGTAGTTACGTCCATTGTAATGTTTGGTAATCTAATAGGGCACAAAAAAAAAAGCGCCCATGGCAAAGCCCATCAAAGCTAAACCATGGCCTCCCGACCATATGGGTTCGTATAATAAAAATTCCCTCTTCCATGCCTTGATGTAGGCGTGTTGGTTTTGTTCATCATTTTCACACTACTTAATGCATTTATTCTTTATGTTTACTTTCTCTAATCTAAATGTTTCATCCAACACACTCTTACTACTAAAATCACCCTCTCTTCCCTACTTCAATGTATGTTATTCGATAGTCTTCTATTGTGTTATTGATTAGTCTTCAATTGGTATCAAGAGCCATGAAGTGATGTGTTTAGTTTTTGTATTTTACATTTGATTTGTGTTGTTTTCTTGCTAACCGTATGTCCTTCTTTTTTCTTTTTTTCTTTGTTTTTGAAGCTCCTCTATACACTAAAAGATCATTTACATAGGTAAAGTTGATTTAATATCCTTGGATATAGGTGTATGTGCTTAGAATCATTGAAAAATATCACTTTTGTTCAAATTATTATGTTTGAAGCCTTTATAAAGAACAAAATCTTGATTCTAAATTTTTCGGCTTAAAAACTTTAGTAATACTAGTTGTACAAGAATTTTTGCAAAACAACCATCAAAAAGGTGTTTTTTGTGTTTTGAAGATTGTGGGTTTCATATTGTTTCAATCGATCTACTGGCTTGTCGTTTCAACCGATCTACTAGTTTCTAGTTTCAACCGATTTACTGATTTGTAGTTTCAACCGATCTACTGGTTTCTAGTTTCTACCGATCTACTGGTTTGTAGTTTCAACCGATCTACTAGTTTATAGTTTCAACCGATCTACTGATTTGTAGTTTCAACCAATCTACTGGTTTCTAGTTTCAACCGATCTATTGGTTTTTAGTTTCAACCGATCTACTGGTTTCTAGTTTTAACCGATCTACTGTCAATATAGTTGGAACCGATCTAGTCAATTTTTTAATTGAAACCGAACTACTAAATTTTCAAATTTACACGGTTTATTTCTTTGACTTGTAAAATCCCGTGAAACATTTACTGTTTTCTTGGTTTTGTCTAGAATTGTAAAATCCCGTGTAACTTCAAGTATTAAAACACTTAAAGACAACTTAATCAAACACAATTTCTTTCTACCACCGTTCGATCAAACAATAATCTTTTAACATACAAATTTCTCAATGACGACTCTTGCTGACAAAGCGATTCTTTCGGGTGCTGACAATCATCCACCTATGTTGGAAAAGGATATGTATGATTCTTGGAAGAGCATAATGGAGCTATACATGATGAATAGACAACATGGACGAATGATCCTTGAATCCGTTGAAAATGGTCTACTCATCTAGCCTACAATTGAGGAAAATGGTGTGACTAGGCCAAGAAAATACTCTGAATTGACTCTTGCAGATGCAATTCAAGTTGATTGTGATGCCAAAGCAACAAATATCATTCTTCAAAGATTACCACTAGAGGTCTATGCACTTGTTAGCAATCATCGAATTGCCAAGGAACTTTGTGTTGATAGAAATAATGTCTAAAAACATTATTAATATTTTTCACATCTTTACGTTTTGATAATCCCAAAATAAAAACGTTCAATGTAAAATTAAACGTAAACAAGTAATTAGTAGTAAATTTTCATTTCAAAAATTATATCACTTAAAGGTATGTATGAATAAATAAATGCTTAATGCATTTTATGATCAAAGGAAATTCTTATTCAACCTCACACTTTTATAAAATGTAGTAAACATTTTTATAAACATTACATTTTCTACAATTAAAAGAAATGTTTTATTCAAGATAAACATTTTGAAATTTAAATTTTCGGACCTAAAACGGCTAGAAAGTTCTAGAAAATTCCCCCTACACAAAAGGACAAACTAGGGAGCTCCTAGTCTAGGACGGCCCCCTTAAATACATGGGCGGCCACCTTATCTTTAAAGGGACCACCCACTTATTTAAGGGGGTCGCCCATAGGTAGATGCTC